>PVJS01009618.1:0-49938 GCA_004027185.1 Glis glis
CATGGTACTGGGGATTGAACCCAGGGGCATTCTACCTCCGAGCTACACCCCCAGCCCTATTTTTTATTCTTTATTTTGAAACAGAGTCTCACTAAGTTGCAGAGGGCCTCACTAAGTGGCTAGGCTGGCCGCAAACCTGCGATCCTCCTGTCTCAGCCTCCCAAGTACTGGGATTACAAGCATGCATCACCACGCCCGGCTCTCAGGGAACATTTTGAAAGCCAGAGTAGACCAGACAGCTCCAGAATACTACAATCTCTCTGTCCCTGAGTTGGGTATAGAACACACATCTAATTCCTTCAAGTGGTTAGAAAGGTAGATGTTGCCGTATGTTATTCTCTGGTTTTTTTTTTTTTTTGGTTCCCAAAGTTGATAAACTAGGTGAGAAATAAACACATGTAGATTGTATGTTTTATACTAAATGTTTTACTTTGTTTCTATATGAGACTACTTTTACCTTGCTAAAAGGAATTTTAAATCTTTATTTGGTGAAATTCTCTTCAAATTAAGGGAATTCAGTTGTTGAGAATAGTGGGGGGGAGCGTGTCCCCATCTGGAGCAGACCTAGGAGCCATGTCAGTCAGTCACAGCACAGGGAGTATTGCTCTTCCTTAAAGTGACAGCCCCATTCACCTAGGTAGAAGGACGTGTCCCCACTGTGAGGTTGGCAGCAAAGCACCTCGTGGGCTTTCCCATGGCGCTGGGTTGGGTTGGGTTGTGTCTCACACAGAGGTCATCGCAGAGTTGGCTTTAAAGTCAGCAGCTGCTCTGTCCTTAACAGATGCTGTGTATTGGGAAGAAAAAGCAAAAGAGTTCCACGTGGAAAACAGCAGATCCTGTTGAGGCCAGGAAACAGTGCCTTGCGACACCGTGGTCGCCTAGGGCAGGGCTCAGAGCAGGCCACCGCCACCCTGGACGTCCCTCCCTGGGAACAGGAGTGAGCTGCCTTGCCCATCAGCACTGCTGAGCTCTGGGATGCCTCTCTTGGGGTACCCCTCCTTTCTTTAGTTACTGCAGGTTATTTGGTATCGTAGATCTCCGGGCTTCCGTCAAGCTTGTAAGTGCTGCATGGCCCTGGTTACATGGAAACAGGACAAGAACCCCCTGCTGTCATTCCCAGCAAGGATGGAAGTCATCTGCCTTCTCCATCTGGTTTGTGGCATAGCTGCACACTAGACGGCTTAAGAAGTCAGGATGTGTATTCTGTCTTGATCTATCAGATATTCTTCCTGTTGAGTGATGAAGCATCTTTTCAAGTGTTCCTTCAGTAGGTTCTCTGCTAGAAACCTCTGCTTTCATTATGGTGGCTTCAGGAACCAGTGCTCTGCAGGGGTCACCTGGATGGCCATGCAGGTCGCGGGTGCTCAGTGCTTGGTGTGCTCTCCCTCCTTGGCCCATGATTTCCAGGTTCCAGTGGTGCAGTCAGAAGCTATTAAGGTTGTGCTGCAGCCCAGCAGGGGGACCTCCTGCAGGCTGTGACCCTGGTCCAGACACAGTGACCGCTTTTACTTGTACTGGTTTTCAGTTGGCCTGGCTGCCGTGCACCTGCACAGCCCCTCTTGGTCTGCAGCAGTCCCAGCACACTCAGAAAGCATGGCTGTCTGTTCCTTTGCTGAGCCTCACCCCCAGCACTCCAGGCTGCACCCTGCACCCCAGTCAGTGTCTGGCAAGTGCAGCAGCTCTGTAAGAGACTCTCAAAACCTCTACCCAGGTTCTTCAAGGAGCTAGACAAGTATGGGCAGGGCCAGTGCAGTCATCTGCGATCATGTTTTCACCATGTGCACAAAGGAGCTTTCGTCAGGGGAAAGCGGGGACAGGCAGGACCAGACTGCAGGAGCAGCGGTCGGGCCGCCTGTCGTGCTTCAGCCTGTACCCACATCCACATAGCCACTCTGGTTAGCAAGATGGCATCTTCTCTTGTAGTAAAAAAGTTTTATGTTTTGTTTGTTTTGGGGGGTTTTTGTTTTGTTTTGTTTTGTTTTGTGGTGCTGGGTGTGGAACCCTGGGCCTTACTCATGCCAGGCAGATGCTCTACCACTGAGCTAGGCCCCAGCTCAACATTGTTTATTTTATAGCTTGGCGGTTTTGTTTTTATTGAACCTGTACATTTGTTCAGCATCCGTAAGAATCACATGCTCCATGCATTTGTGCCCAGTTTCATATTTGTATGAACTGATGACAGTTAAAGGAAGTAAAAACTCTACAACAGGTTATTTGCTGGTTGGGGCAAAGTCTGTCTGGTGTGAGCTGATTTAAGGTGGTTACGGCAAGTCATGAAGAGACCACATGCCGACAGGGCCAGGATCTACTCGGGCACTGTCTCACTCCATGAAGCCCTCGAGTTGGGGGAGCCGTGGCAGTCGGCCCCAGCATGATCCTGTCACATCACACATTTTCCTTTTGCATTTCTCAGTGTGGGCTGGGGCGACTGCAGGAAATCTCTGCTCTTCCCACTCCATACTCATACACGGGCTGCAGTTGTGTGCTTTTTGCTGGGGCAAATAGTTTCTGGTGGTTATTACATTCTGAATAAGACAGGCATATTTCCATTGGCGTCACAGTGTTGAGATGAGGCACGTTAATCCAAGAGTTCCAGAGGACTCACCTGGGGAGGCAGGTAGATCCAGGTGCCATTCTGGTGGTATTTTGGTAGTGTTTGCAGGAGTGCTAGGCCAGGGGGCCTGACTTTGGGGAGTCACATTATACCAGGTCAGCCACTACTCACCCTAAAAGAAAACCAAACAGCAAAAGTAATGGTGATGTAGAAAAGAAATTTACTATTCAGTTTGGCCATCCTGGTAAGACAAGGGGAACCAGCGTCTCCGCTCGGTCTTGGGCATGCTGATATGAGCTTCGGGTCTAGGGGAAGGGTAGGGTGGGGGCAAGCGGTATGCATAGTCATGCAGTCATCGTCACACTGGGCTGGTTGGTGGGTTTCTTGGGTCTGGTCCTGCAGGTCCTGGAGAAGTCACTACTTGGAGCAATTTGGTTCCCATCACAAGATGATTGCTGCTGCGTAGGGAGCAGCCTCGGTTCTGTCATGGCATAGTCACTCCCGCTAAGGAAGGGCAGTCCTATCACGGGGTGGTCTGCCCTCAAGGCTCACTGTTCCTGAAATCTTTAAAACGCCTTAGTTACTCTTCGTGTCTTCAGTCTTGAAAGGGGATGAAAAGGCTGGGTAAATTCAGGGCTAATCAACCTTGTATTGCCAGTTTTTAGACAGACATTCCTTAAATGATTTAACTTGTCTGTGTGCAGAGTGAAACAAGATTCTCACCTAAAACAAAAGACAGATGCAAAGTGTTGTATCTTGAAAGTCTTAGTTGTTGAAGTTTTAGTGAGTTTAAGTTTTATTGCATGTGAAAAATCTGTATGCAAGAAGGAAGTTCTGGTTATCTTTTGTTTTACATTTGTCAGGATCTCCCTGAGTAGAGGACTTCCTGGGTGAGTCTCAGAGCGCGTGGTTTGCATAAGTCATTTTCAGAGCATATGTGCTGCCTACGGCCGGCGTCTGCGCGCAGGTCTTAGATCCTGCGAGAAGCCATTTCCGAGCGCCTCAAGTTTGTTTTCCAAGTTGGGGTTTTTTTTTTTCACATGTCATTGAAGTTCCTTTCTGGCCTTAAAAGTGTTTTCTGTTCATAAAAATATCTTTTCAGTTGACATCATTCCACTGAAAAATACATTTTAACCACTGTATTAGGTTTCTGTGCTGCATAACAAGTTACCAAAATTCACCAGCTTAAAACAATCCCCACTCCTGTCTCACCGTTTCATGGATGAGGATGGAGCTCAGGGAGCAGGGTCCTTTGCTGGGTCTCGGGTTGTCCGCAGTTCCTTCCCATGGTGTAAGACCAGGGCCCTCGGCTTGCAGGAGCCGTCGCTGTCCCCACAGCAAATTCCCAGTCAGCCAGGATAGAGCCTCGGTGACAAGACCTGTCCAAGAGTGATGGACATCCTCCCCTCTGACACCCTGGCCATGGAGTGAGCCACAGGTTCCTCCTGCACACAAGTGATATGGGCGCCCGGCTCCCATGCCCTCTCAGGTGCCTGAGCAAGCGCGTCCACACAGGCGATTCCAGCCAGCACAGTTCAGGTAGCTCTGTGCGTAAAACACAAGGCCCTGCTGACCGAGATGGGTGACCCAGTTGAGGACAAAGAAGAATGGGGGTCGTTGGTGGCTTATTAGGATTGCAACCCAAGGAACACCAAATTCAAGCAGTCTTAAAAACATTGCAAGGTTTTACAAGATGGTGACTGGCTGTGTAGTTTAAACTGCCAGGGAATTGTGCTGGTATGGCAGCGTCCAGCTGTCCTGAAGAAGAGTGACCAGCCACAGCCTCAGGAAGCAGGGGGTGGTGCTCATGAGGTTGGCATGTCCCCAGTGAAGACGTGGACAGGTGGAGGGTGTGCGGTTCTGTGCAGCCCCCCTGTCCTCAGCAGTCGGGTTTCCTGGAGCTGGTTGACTCCAGAGCGCTGCAGATGCCTTGGGTGTTGTTACAGAGAACAGCCAGGAGCTTTGTTCTTTGGGCTGAGAATACATTTTTGTTGGTTCCATATACTTCCAGGCGACATGATTTCAGGTTGAGTAGAAATTGGTGCCTTGGCATTCATGTACCGGCCGCGTGAATGGTGACTTTTTTAGAAGAGGCCCAAGCTCGTCATCTGATTTCTCTCCTTCACCTGTTGCTGATCTCTGGCCTGCAAAGCCAGAACAAGCTCTGCCCCACGCCCACTAGATTCCTTCTGCACAGTGCCCGTATGATAGCAGGATGTGGGCAGGAAGGAGCTGGGCCCTGGCTGGGACAGCGGGGCTGCCCTGGGTGCCGGCCCTGCGCCGCCTCTCACACCTCACCTTCTGCTCCTCCCTTCTGCCTGTTCTCTTCACTTCCTCTTCCCCAGTCTTTCCCCCTCAGCTATCTTTACCTCCCTTGCTCAGGTCAAAAGCTGTGGTCAGATTTATTAATTCTCCGTGATCCTGCCTCAGACTTTGGTCAATGGAAACATTTGTGTGGGTGTGTTAGCAAGACACTGGTAGCATTTGATACTGTATTTGTCCTTTTGTAGTGACCTCAGGACTTCATTCAGTATAAACTGAATTTTTTAAGTTTTTCCTTAAGCCGGGTGTCATGGCGCACACTTGTAATCCCAGTACTCAGGAGGCTGAGACAAGAAGATCACAGGTTCGCGGCCAGCCTCAGCTACTTAGTGAGGCCCTCCACAACTTAGCAAGACCCTGTTTCAAAATAAAGAATAAGTTTTTCCTTAGACTTAAATTTTTTCCTTAGCATCTTTTAAATAAAGTAAATAGTTCATTATAGATAACTTTTTTCAAAAAGTACAATTACCCTTTTGTGAAAGAAAGCCTTGGAAGGAGGTCATTCTCAGACGGATACTTTTCTGTGAGTCAAACGTAGAGAAGGGAGAGCAGACGTAGGCTCCATCGATACGAGGTCAGGCTTGGTGTGTGCTCACACTCTTGGTGTGGCCGTACAGGGCGCCCGCGGCAGAATCATGAGTGCTAAGTCCACTGCCTGCGACACCTAAGTGCTGGTGACGCACACAACTGCCATCATGTGGAGGTTCCCCAGAGATCCCTGGGTGGCTGCGACTGTCCTGCCGGTGTCAGGGCCCCTTGTGGCTGTACCCACATGCAGGCACTCTCTGGGAGCTTGAGACAGGCTGTGCTCTGGAGAGTAGGCCCCCATCCCTGCGGTGGGCATCACTGGCACGCAGGCCAGTCCCTCCACGGGTGGGCAGCTAAGCCCTGGCCCGTCTGCCGTGTGTGCTTTCCGTTTTGCTCTTCTTTGTCCACCCACCTCGCATTGCAGGAGAGGAGGTGAGCACTTGGGTTCTGGGACCAGGATGCCACAGCCAGGCCCTGGTTCTGCCCTTTCCTCTGGCAGAGCTCTCTGCCACCTGCACAGTGGGGCGATGGTGCCTCCGCTTTCCGGTGCTGAGGTTCAGGGCAGTGCTCTGGCTCCCAGAATGCCAGCCCCTCGCCCTTGTTCTCTCTCATCTGCTGCATGATTTCCTCTGTCCTCTGCCCCTGCGGCTTCCTCCTCCCTTCCCTCGGCCCCATCATCAGCAGTATCGGGCAGGGCCTGCTCCTGCTGGCTCCCTGGCACATCCCAAACTTGAAGTAGAGTGGAGAAACAGCAAGTCAGAGACAGTGAAGCACTGCATCCCAGACCCCCAGACTTAGTTCCCCTGGAAGCCATGTCCTGGGGTCCTGGCACTCCCTCAGCCGGAGAGCCTCACACAATCACCTGTTGCTCACATGAACCCATGATGCAGGCCCTGTGGGAATTGACAGGCTACTAGGGAGCTGTCTACCGCTTTCTCGGGGTCTCTTAAGCCACTGCGCATGGACCAGGCTCAGCAGTGGGTCTCGGTACACGTGCCCCTGTTCTCCCTCTATCTTCAAGGGCTGGCTTAAATTTGGACCCCAACCTTCCAGTAGAAAGCAGAACTGAGCATCCGGCTCATCAGAGTGGCACCAAAAGCCACCTTGAGTGGGACAGAGGGAAGCTGCTACAGTGCTTCCTGGAGGGGTGGGGAAGTCAGAAAGCTGCCTACAAGCCCACTGACTCTCGGCCATTTGTCAGGTTGATGACATCCTTGGAGAAGGCAGCGATGACAGCGACAGCGAGAAGAAGAAACCAGAAGAGCAGGACGATGAGCAGGAGGGGGCACCTCAGCCGAGGAGGCCCAAGGCCCCAAGGGCCGGAAGGGAGCAGCCTCTTGGGTCATCATCCAGTGACAGGAGTGCAGCAGTTGTCCGTGGTCCCAGGTGAAGTGGGCAGTGAGGGCAGGCCACCAAGGGCCAGGTGACATGGGGCCCAGGTGAGGGCGGGCAGCCGAGGGCCCAGGTGAAGGCAGGCAGCCGAGGGCCCAGATAAGAGTGGGCAGCAAGGGCCCAGGTGAGGGCAGGCAGCCGAGGGCCCAGGTGAGGGCAGGCAGCCCAGGGCCCAGGTGAGGGCGGGCAGCCGAGGGCCCAGGTGAGGGCAGGCAGCCCAGGGCCCAGGTGAGGGCGAGCAGCCGAGGGCCCAGGTGAGGGCGGGCAGTCGAGAGCCCAGGTGAGGGCGGGCAGCGAGGGCCCAGGTGACACGGGGCCCAGGTGAGGTTGGGTAGCGAGGGTCCAGGTGAGGGCAGGCAGCCGGATGATGGTGGGCAGTGAGGGCCTGGTGACAGGGAGCACAGGTGAGGGTGGGCAGTGAGGGCCCAGGTGACAGGGAGCACAGGTGAGGGTGGGCAGCGAGGGCCCAGGTGACAGGGAGCACAGGTGAGAGCAGGCAGCACAGGCCCAGGTGAGGGTGTGTGTGGCCTTCTCGTCGTCAGCTGGATCAGTTCTGGCTCTCGGGCTGTTCTGCAGAGATAAACAGCAGTTCAGAAAGCATGCCGGTTCACCAGTCCAGTCACACAACAGAACCAGGCCAGAAATTCCAGCTGCAAATGGAGGTAGCGCCAGATAGTCACATTCCAGGTGTAAGTGACTCCGAAGATGAACCAGCTTGCAGCGTGGGGCTCGGTGGGGAACTGCAGCGTCTGCTCAGCAGCTGCTTTGCTGAGATGGCGCCTCGTGGTGTTAGGACAGACCTTTGGCTTCTGTGTTGGGTCCTCGTGAGCCTTGGTTGTCCCATGGAAGTTCCTTGAGGTTTACTGGGTTGTGTCCTTGTCTCTGGGCATGTTGGGGTCTGCAGTGAAGCTCTGGATAGTATGGGGGAGGACTGTGTCCAGGGTCACCTTGCTTCAGGAGTCTCCAGGTGTACCTGGAGTCAGGTGCTAAGGGGGACTCCAGACGTATCCAGGATCGTGTGCTTCGGGGGTCACGCACTTCGAGGGTCTCCAAGCATGTCCAGGGTCATGTCCTGTGGGGTCTCCAGGCTTGTCCGGGATCACGTGCTAAGGGGGTCTCCAGGCGTTTTGGGGGTCACATGCTTCAGGGGTCTCTAGGCACGTTCAAGGTCACACGGTGCCGGCATGAAGGGGTGCGGCGAGCCTGCATGGTGTGCCCTTGACAGTGCAGTGGACGTGGCCCCTGCGTCCAGTGGCCCTGTGCCCTCCTGACCACAGGACTGCGACAGCGTCTTGGCAAGTGCAGGCCTCATGTGACCATGGCAAATGGAGCACTGCCCTGCAGCACCTCACAGCACCTCTGCTTCTCTCTCTAGAGGCCACAAGAGAAAGCTGAATGAAGAGGACGCTGCCAGTGAGTCCAGCAGAGAGTCCAGCAACGAGGATGAGGAGGGCAGCAGCTCAGAGGCAGACGAGATGGCCGCAGCGCTGGAGGCGGAGCTGAACGACCTGATGTGACTGTGGGGCCTGCGGAGGGTGGCACCCACCACCCTGCGCCAGCCCTCAGCTCGGGCCCCTCTTCTCCAGAAAGATGCATATTTTGCAGAGCTCCACATACAGAAACACATTATTTTACAGAAATAGGTGTTTTAAAGAAGTTTTACTATAGGAAAGTCTACTTTTTTAAGTGGCAATGTGTACGGGGATTGGTGTGTATGCCAAAGAGCTCAGCGAGCCTCGCACGTGGTGAGACTGGAGTCTGGTTTCTCGTCACATATTAGGGGAGGGGCTGGGGGGAGGGGTTCCCTTGAAATGCCACAGCACATTATTTAGGGTGAAGACTCGGGGGATCCGACAAGACGTAGAGGACGATGTAGCAAGAACCCGATGTCTTGCCGTGCTTTTTACAGCTGACACGGTCAGAATTTTGAAGGATTTTTAAATGAAACAGAGCAATGCACGTGTGTACAGAACACCGAGATGCGCAGGCAGGCCTGGGCCCCGCCAACCTCAGAGGACCCGTGACGACCTGGGACTTTGGCACGGGTCCTTCTGCGGCCTGTGCTGTGAGCGGCCAAGTCCTCCCGCACGGGCATCATGACGAAAGTCGCCTCCCTTTCCTCGGGTGGCCATGCACTTCCTTGAGAGATCTGATGTAAAGTTTTTGTATATCTATTTCATATTTGACCCACCAGATTCTTTCATTTAATAAAAATCCTTTTTGTACATCCTCTTCTGGGCGCCTGGCAGCAGTGAGGGAGCCCCTTTCTCCGTGCCTGCTCGGCCAGTGCTCTGCAGGGACAGGGTGATATCCCTGACCGGCTTCTTACTGGAGCTGGTACAGCAGAAAACAACACACTAAGATTTGTTCAAGAGTTACCAGGGCCACAGAAGCTTAAACAGGATGAGAGATGGTAGAACTTACTCTTACGCCCCTCTGTGGCTAATAATCTTTTTGCTGTTTGGGGGTAATTTTTCAGAGGATTGTACCAAAGTATTAAGAATACAAAGGGTCATCGTTTCTGATTATTAGATCACCAGAGATTAGCTCTGAGCCTGAGCCACCTAAGGAAACCAGCAGTTCTGACCTGGGACTCATGGTCACAGCTGGAGGGATAGGTTCATCCCACGGGGTGTCCGCCAGGTTGTCCTGACTGGTCCAGATGTGGCTCATAGGCCCCCCTCAGGATAAACAGCTGACACACAGCAGGGCCTGTCTTCAGGCCACAGCTGAGCGCTCCGGGCCCGCAGCCTTGTCAGCAGCTCCGCTGCCCCCCAGGAGCCCTGTACCTGCTAAGCTCTGGGTGGCGGGGAAGAAACCCAGAGTCCTTGTTGGGTCCATGATGCCATAGCCGCTGCCTGGGCCTGTCGTGGGAAAAGGAAAGCGCCAGGCCTGGGACTCGGGGCGCGTTTCTCTTTGACAACTTAGTTGTTGAAATACTATAGCCAACTCCAGGTCAGAAGCACAGCAGATGTTTTGCTCTCCCTTTTCTGGAGTAATTATCACATTTAAAGAAGTGTTAGGCTAAGGCTGTATGTGCTCAGTGTGTGCGTGAATCTCCGGGGCCTCACCAAATCACGCTCTGAGTCTGTCAGTCGGTGGGGGTTGAGGACTGGCATTTCTGTCAAGCGCCCGAGTGGTGCCAGGCACGCTGGAGCATCTTCAAGGGAAGGGCAGGTCCTCAGCCCAGGCACACTGGAGCATCTTCAAGGGAAGGGTGGCCCTCAGCCCAGCTCTGAGTCTGTCAGTCAGGGGTTGGGGACTGGCGTTTCTGTCAAGCGCCCGAGTGGTGCCAGGCACACTGGAGCATCTTCAAGGGAAGGGCAGGTCCTCAGCCCAGCTGGGCTCCTGGGACCGTTGGTCAGGGGGCTGGGGACTGCTTGTCCAGGAGTGGGTATGGCAGATCTGCTCCTATGGTACTCTGTGGTTCCCACCATACAAAGGGCTTGGCCACAGGAGGACCCGAAAGACACTCCGGGACCTGGTTCCCACCCACACACGACAGCCTCCAGGGTGTTTGCTGGCCACATTCCTCTGAAGATCCTCCTAGACTCCGGCCCACTACGGTTGACTTCAGATGCTCTCCACACTTGGTTGGAAATGTCTAGTGGGATGTCTTTCTCAAATCAGTGGCACTCGGCTGTATTTATCATGCCACGTGCCCCATCTTGGGCTCAGACTCGGAGGTGCGAATACAAAACCCAGTAAGCCACAGCTGTGCTAGAGGAAGGCTCCCTGAGCTTATGCAGCTGCCCAGCTGCTCACCAGCAGGGTTGCAGTGTCCCACACCTGCACGGGGTCCTAAGCCCTGTTCTCGTGGGTTGAGCAGCTCCTCAAGGCTCTGCACACCCACCCTTCCCTGGCTGCAGAGCCCTGGCCAGCCTTTGCTGCTCAGCACATAAAGCCAGCCTGTGTCCTTGCCACCCACACTGCTGCTCGCCGTGCCTCCAGCTCCCGAGGTCAGAAGCCACATCTCCCACTGCCTTGCTCCACAGCCAGTGCTGGGCCGCCTGCGGGTCGGCCAGTGGCCCTCCCAGACACACACCCCAGGAGCTGGTCAGCCTCATCCTCTACACAGGAGAAATGTGGTCCTACGACCAGTCACCTCTGGCACCCTGAGCCAGGCGGGAGAGGAGAGCGATTTGTGTGGAGATGCACGTCCTCCTAGGGTATGGTGCGCAATGTGGGCCACCCACAGTGCAAGCTGACGGAAGATCCAGGTCAGGCAGGCCCGTCACTGCAGAGGGACTGTAGCGAATACCGGACACTTCCCGGGACATCTGCTTTTGGCTCTCCCATATCCCTGGAGAAGATGGCACGTCCCAGAAAAGTCAGTCCAGATTTGTGGCAGGAAACAGACAAGGAGACGTGACTTCCTGCCTCTGCAGGCCGGGCCATCCAAGTCAAGGTCCGAGCTGGTCAAGGACCAGGCTGGGCACGGAGCCTTGGGGAAGTTCCCGCCCACCTCCATTCTGGAAGTCCACACCGTGTACCTGGTCAACCTGAAGCCGTCTGTGGACACTCCCGAGAAGTCTGGTGTCCAGCAAGCAGGGTCTGGACAGAGCAGGGAGGCTCTGAGCAGGCACCTCTTCCCAGAGGCAGCTGCAGGGAAGGGGCATGGGTGCACAGCTCCCACCACACGGGGGTCTCTGCTTGGAAATGTCTAGTGGGATGTCTTTCTCAAATCAGTGGCACTCGGCTGTATTTATCATGCCACGTGGTGAACTGGATGAACCCCTGCCCCAGGCTTCCCTTATCCACGGGTGGGCTTGAACCCAGGGCAGCAACACCCCCACCTTCTAGGACACATCCACTGTGTCTGGTCCACCGAGCACTGGGAACTAGAGGCAAGGGGGTACCCCTGTCCAGCATGCATCCCAGGGGATCCGGTCTGGTTTGTTTACTTGGGGGGCAGAAGAGAGGCCTGGAGCAGCTACCAGCACTGCCTGGGAAGGGAGATGGAGGACCCCAGGGACAAACATCTGCCCGGAGGCTTCCCCACCCCTCTCTCAGCAGCACCCACAACCAAGACTTCAGGACTCTGCAGCAGGGGATATTGAGAAGGGAATACTTTGGACCTCACTGCAGGCCTGTCAGGGAAGGACTAGCCAGCAGTGTGGGAGGTGGGGAGCAGATCTCACCAGTGGGAGTGTCTACAAGGCTCCTTGGCCCCTCAATCTCTCTGCCTCTGAAAATCTCGGGTTTGCTTCAGTTCTGGGATCTCCATGGGGTTGCATAGTGGGCAGGAGACACATGACCACCTCCCCTGAGTTGGCCCGCGGGCCTCATTTGAGTGTTCCCTGGCACACCTCTGAGCTGCCGGCTTGAGCCCCAGGCCCCAAGCACCAGCTCTGGGTCTCCATGCTGCCTCCTCCAGGTCACCTGGCAAGGAGCAGCTCTCCGCCTGCCCATCTCCCCTCAGACCCTCCGCCACCTGCAGTCCTCAGTCAGAGCCTGCACCGGGGCAGTGTGCAGCAGCCCAAATGCTGCCCCTCCAAGCCAGAGACCCTGCCCCTGGAGTGCCAGGACAGTCACGCCCCTTCGTGGAGCTCCGGCATGCCAGGATTTTGGAGGAGTGCTGGGCTCCACGCTTACCTGAACTGGCTGTTGCTTTAACTAAGAGCCTGTGGCACATAAAAGTTTGCAACTTGGCAAAATTCTGAAGGGAACATTAACAAATGATAACTCAGGGTGAAGATGTGAAGCCAAGCCAGGGGTGAAAACAGGGCTGAGTCCTCTGCGGAGCTGATCAAGAAACTGCAAGCCCCCGTGGACACACACGGTGGCCTGCGCAGGGCACCCTCAACACACTGCAGCCCAGGGACGCAGGCACAAAGCACCTCAAAGAAAATCAACCCAAACCCACATGGCCTTTTGACAGCACAAAAATTAATAAAAGTAGAGTACAACTTACCTGCTTTTCCCCAGGTCATGAAGATGCGGCCCAACTTTTGGTCCTGGGGATTGAACCCAGGGGCATACTACCTGTGAACTACACCCCCAGCCCTCTTTAATTTTTTATTTGAAATAGGGTCTTGCTAAGTTGCTAAGGGTCTTGCTAAGTCCCTGAGGCTGGCCCCAAACCTGTGATCCTCCTGTTTCAGCCTCTCAAATACTGGTATTACAGGCGTGTGCCACCTGCCCAGCTTCTAATTTTTCGAGAAATGCATTTCCTTGGCAGCGGCGGCTGTGTGAACGAGTGCACAGAAGGGCTTGTTCCCCTCGGGCCTGCCTTGGTGCCGCCACATTCCACCATGTGTCAGAGTTTTGTTCAGAGAACACGATGTGAATTTTATTTCCTCTCAGTGAACTCCAAAAAGAAAAAAAAGGAGCGCTTAATCCACATCCATTGTTGTTAGTTATCAATTCTTTTTTTTATTTTGTAATGTTGAGGAATGAACACGGGCCCTTCAAGCTACACCCCCAGCCCCATTTTATGTTTTTTATTTGGAAACAGGATCTCACTAAGTTGCTGAGAGCCTTGGTAAATTACTGAGGCTGCCTCGAACCTGCAATCCTCCTGTTTCAGCCTCCCAAGTGCTGGGATTACAGGCATGAGCCACCATGCCGGACTCAATCTTTCTCTGTAACTGAGGTGCAGTTTTTCTGGTGTGTCAATTACACATGCCACAAAACTCAAACGCCCTGGAAAGAACGGAAACTAAAAGGAGAGCAGCGGCAGCTTCTGTGTTCAGGGACTGCAGAGCTATGACTTGCCCTGCTCCAACTACCCCCCAGTCAGGACACCCAGCAGTCTGAGGCCTGGAGCTGTCATTTCCACCCGACTTCCTGGTCTCAACGATGCTGACAGCGCAGGCTTCCCTCGTCCCACTGGACTCTCAGACAAAGCTCATTCCAGAGCCTCACCAGACTCAGTGGAGAGCAGCCGGGCCACACACATCCCCCAGCCCCAGATGTTGGGGAGCCAAATTGTAACCTGCCTGGGCTGGGTTCTTCCTCCATTATTTGGTATTGATTATTTCGACACATGAAGAGAAGAGGGGACACCCACCCCCCACCAAAGGGATCCCTGGAAGAACCAGCAGCCGGCCACACTCCAATGGTGGGAGGCTGCAGTGAGTCCCTAGTGGCTGCATCTCCCGCAAGGCCAATGACAGCCACCCCTGGAGCCCAAGGAGAGCTGGGTTCCCACTCTTGCTTCAAGTCTAGCAGGCCTGGGAAGCAAGCTTTCCCTAAAACAGTGCCCATTATTCTTCCCACCATTCTTCTTCTCCCCTGCTCCCCTCTAGAGTCCAGCCCTTCCCCAGCCCCTGCCTCCCTGCCCATTGACCCTTCGGGCGGCCCTAGGAGGACCGGCACACAGTAGGCACCAATGGCTACTCCTTGAATGCCCGAGTGCTCAGGGGCTGCAGAAAGATGAAGGAAGATCAGGGCTGGAAGGGACCCCATTCGCGTCCCTCCTCAAGCCCACTCCCAAGTAGCCCCCCACTCTGTCTCCATGCCAGAGCCCTGCACAGGACTGTGCTTGCAGAGAGTTTTCCTGGTAAATCAAAGTAATGACAGTAACGATGACGATGATGATGTTTGAAAGATTGCCAGCCTAAATAACCCATTAGGTTCTTTTAGCACCAAAAAAGATGCATATGTGCATATATATGACCTCATCTCCCTTTCTTGCTGGAAGAAGTGGTTGATCTGAAAGTGCAGAGGGAGAGTAGGCCCATAGCTGCAGGGTGTCCGCGACAGATGCCACTGGCAACACAGGGAGCCTTCCTGTAAACAGAGGAACCAGCTAATTGTTTCCCCTCAGGATGTCACAACAGCACTTAATGAATGAGAAGGGAAGCAGCCCACACACTGGGCGCCCACGTCCCAGCAGATTCTGAGGAGCCTCCCTGCAGAGACAGACCTTCCCTCAGGAGGGAGGCAAGAAGTGGCCGGCACCCCTCCTGCCCCCTGGGATAGCGGCGAGACCAGCCACACCAAGGAGCAGCTGCAGGCAGCAAGAGGCAGAACTAGGACCCCCTTCCATTTAGTTTTTGGTTTGAGGTTTCTTTGGGGGGAGGGGTACTGGGGATTGAACCCAGCGTTATTCTACTTCTGAGCTACACCCCCAGCCCTTTAATTTATGTATTTTTTATATGAAACATGGTCTGTCTCGCTAAGCGCTGAGGGTCTAGCTAAATTGGTGAGGTTCTAGCTTAATTGCAAGTCAAACCTGCAATCTTCCTGTCTCAGCCTCCCAAGTGCTGGGATTACAGCAGTGCACTGTTTCTGTTCTGCTACCCTCTGTGCTGTCCCACATGGCCAAGGCCAATGCTGCCCTGTGGGCTGAGTGCCCACACATACTCCTTCCTTGGCAGTGACTTGGGATGGGCCAAGTGCCCTCTAGTGCCCCTTCTCCCCCAGGCCCTGCCTCCCTGCATTCAGTCCTCATGTCTGTAGCCTGTGACTGGTCCTGGATCTGTCTTTGTCACAAGTGGACCCTTTTGAAGAGTTCTGCTGGGTCTGTCCTTTTTTTTTTTTTTTTCGGTACTGGGGATGGAACCCAGGGGCATTCTACCACCAAGCTACACCCCAGCCCTATTTTTTATTCTTTATTTTGAAACAGGGTCTCACTAAGTTGCGGAGGGCCTCACTAAGTAGCTGAGGCTGGCCACGATTCCGGATCCTCCGGTCTCCGCCTCCCAAGTACTGGGATTACAAGAATGCGCCACCACGCCCGGCTGGGTCTGTCCTTGAATGCCCCTCACTGTGGGCTTTTCTTACGTTTCCTCGTGATTAGATTCCAGCTCTGGTACCTTCCCATGCACCATCCCGAAGCCGACGGGACCTGAAGCCAACGCGTGCATCGCCATGCTGTGGACCGGCCAGAGCAGGGCCAGCCTGGTGTCCCTGGTGTGAGGACTGGTTCTCCTTCCTATTCTGAGACTCTGTAAATACCCTGAGGCTCATCACACTTTTACCCACTAATTTCAGCATACATCAGCTCTCGCCTGCTATTTCCATCTTTGTTTCTATACGTATTAATTGAAATTCTACTGTCAACAAAGCTGTCGCTTCTCCCCCACTTATTTATGTATCCGATTATTTTTTACCGTAGCACAGGCTCCTTGGCACTAATTGTATCCTGTGTGTTATAATCTCTGTTGCTTTGTTGTTCAGCTGATCCCAGCATGGCCATCGCAGCCTCTTTCATCAGCACTCCCAGTGTTTCTCTGCTCCTCTTCTGCAAGAGTCTTGCTCACTTGGCCTTTCATGGGGTAGTGGCCGTCTTGCAGACGCCATGCTGGCACTCTCTGTCTCTCCTTGAACTCTGCCCTGCTGTGATCCGTCCTCCGCGAGCAACACGCAGCGTGAGAGGTGAATTTGTCCTGATAGTTCTCTGTGGAGAACTGAACGGATCCTCTTGCACTGGAAAACAGATGGGGCCATATTTCGGTCACAGTGTTCTTTCATGCTTTTTTCTTCTGGTGCTGGGGTTGGAACCCAGGACCTCGGGCATCCTAGTAAGTGCTCTACCACTGAGCTATCCTGTAGACCAGATGTTCCCAGCAAGGGCAAGGGTGCACTCAGGAGCAGGGCCCCACGTCTGGAAATACATCTGGTGGCCTCAGTTCGGGGTGGGATGCTATTGAACAGCCCCCCACACACAGGATGCTCCAAAACAAAGGATGGTACCATGTAAAACGTCAGCGTCTCCTGCTCTAGGACAGACTGGCCCCTCTGAACACCCAGTGACTGGCCGAATAATGAAGTGATCAATGAGGCTTGTCAGCCTGAAGGATATGTAAGGATGCAAACTGTCTTTATCTTTCCAGACTCTTCCAAAGGATCTGTACCCATGTCACAGGCACGTGTGTGTACGTACGTGTGTGTGTTACTGTTTTGCATGGTATAACGGGTCTACGATTTCATCTGCAAATGTTCTTCTTGAAAGAAGGTGTTTATCAGCTAATTCATCTACTCAAAAAAACTATAAAACTGCCTCCACGGGAAGACAGTATCCTGGGCTCTGGAGCCTCCTGCCCTCCAGTGCTGAAGTCCCGTCTGGGGCTTCCTGGCCAGCGTTTCCTGTGGTGTGGGCAGTTTTTGTCCTGGGATTCTGCACAGAGACGTCTGAAGTGCTGGTCCTCGCTCAAAGATGTGCTGGTGTGCTGTCCTGATGGGCTTCCAATGTGGCCGCCCTGCACGGGCTTACCAATACCAGTAATCGAATTAATATTCTATTAATAAGATCATTAATACTATTAGTCATATGTAGTAATAGCAATTATGTATATTATTAACTCTATTAATATAATTATATGAATAGACAATTGTTATAGTATAAAATAACCGTGTTCATAGTAAAAATAATTGGCCTTACCTTTTATTTTTCAGCCAAACAACTGAAAACAGTCTCTGCTCTTTAAAATTTGTGTGGACGCCGGGCGTGGTGGCACACGCTTGTAATCCCAGTACTTTGGGAGGAGGAGACCAGAGGATCCGGGTTCGCGGCCAGCCTCAGCTCTCTCGCTCTCTCTCTCTCTCTCTCTCTCGCGCGCGCGCACTCTCTCTCTCGCTCTCGCTCTCTCTACTTAGTGAGGCCCTCCGCAACTTCGTGAGACCTGGTTTCAAAATAAAGTATAAAAAAAATAGGGCCGGGGGCGTAGCGCAGAGATAGAATGCCCCTGTGTTCAATCCCTGGTACCGCAAAAAAAAAAAATGTGTGTGGAGAGTAACATAACACTTTTTGGGGCAGACGCAGCCTTCCCCTCCTGGGGTTTCCCTGGGGATCAGGGTGGTCCTGGCGTGGAGGCCGCAGGGAGCACGCTGTCCCTGCGCTTGTTCCGCCTGTTCTGCTCCTCTCCTCCGGAAGCCTCCCTCTTTCTGAGGCCTTGCCTTGCTTTGTAGGACTGCTGATTGATGGTTTATTTTGTTTTGTTTTGTTTTGTTTTGTTTTTGCGGTACCGGGGATTGAACCCAGAGGCGTTCTACCTCCGCGCTACACCCCCAGTCCTATTTTTTATACTTTAGTTTGAAACCGGGTCTCACAAAGTTGCGGAGGGCCTCACTAAGTAGAGAGAGAGAGAGACGGGGGGGGGGGAGAGAGAGAAAGAGAGAGAGCTGAGGCTGGCCGCGAACCCCGATCCTCCGGTCTCCGCCTCACAAAGTACTGGGATTACAAGCGTGCACCACCACGCCTGGCTGATTACAAGCGTGCACCACCACGCCCGGTTTATGATCCCACGCAGCCTTGCCTCTCCACAGGGAGGCGGCACCTCCTAGGAGAGAGGCCATCGGGGCCTGGAGCTCCTTATTCCCTTGGATTCTCCACTTCCCCTGTTGGAATGATTCAAGGTCTGAGCTGCTCAGGGAGCAATCCCCAGCACGTGTTGTGCGGCCCTGCACTCCTGCTGGGATTGGTCTGTGGTCACTGCCACCATCACTATGGGGGATCAGGGGAGGGTTCCCATTTGGTGTGTCACTCTCCCATTCTCTGTGAGTCTTTAGATGTATATATACGGCCTCCGCTCCAGGCACCAGGGAGGGGGTGGTGAGGCCCAGAGGGACCGCCTGGCTCCCAGGGCAGCCTGCCTCCAGGAGCAGAGGCCTCCTCACCCAAGCGCACGCTTAGGAGCAGAGAGCAGGTGCTCTGAGGACATCACGAACGGCACGCAGGGAAGAACGGCACTGTCTGTGCCAGAGTTTGTCAGCTGAAGAATCCATCTGAACCATGTTAAAGAGATCGAATATAAAAAACATATACTGAAAATAACAAGTCATGCATGTATGTTTAGCTGTGGTCTTCCATTTCAGCAACAGAAAAGATATATAAATAAAACCCACACGCATATGAGCTCGGATTTTGTTTGCATATATTGCATTATAAATACACATGTGCAGCCAGGCATGGTGGTGCACACTTGTAATCCCAGTACTAGGGAGGCCGAGACAAGAGGATCACAGGTTCACGGCCAGCCTTGGCAACTTAGTGAGGCCCTCAGCAACTTAGTGAGATCCTGTTTCAAAATAAAAGAATAAAATAGAGCTGAGGGTGTAGCTCAGAGGTAGAATGCTTCTGGATTCCTTCCCCAGTACTGCAAAAATAAATAAACAAGTAAATAAATAAATATACATATGCATTTTGAAGAAAGCTATCCCTGAACCCAGCCCCACGCACAGCAGGGTAGGTACGATCATTAATCAATCCACATTCATGAATCTTCTCCCACAGTTTTGAAGTGAACCTCAGAAGCTCATTCTCCGTTTCTCTAGCCATTCCCTCAGCCTCCGAGGCTGGTGGGCGGGTCTCTGTTCTGGAAATAGTGTGAGGCTGAATGCTTAGTCCTCAGCAGAAGCTGGTCCAGCCCCAGGGAACAGAGCTGTGGGAAGGCCAAGAGCCCACACTCCGCCTTCAAGCATATAGTCAACTTGCAATACAGTAAGCTCCCTTTTCATGTGACCCATGTTGTAAAAGTGCCCTGTGAGCTGGTCCCTCTGTGCCTGTGTGTCTCTCTGTGGAGCAGCAGCACTCCACAGATGGATGGGACAGTCCCTCAGCACAGCACTGTCCCCAGAAGGAGCATAGGGCCACCTCATGAAGCCTCCAAGGACCTGCATCACCCTCAGTTCTGTCTCCTGCCAGGAGGAATAAACTGGGCACCAGGGGCACAGGGATAGGAAGAGGTCGGGGCCAGAGCCCCATGGCACTGAGGGCCCCAGAGGCAGAGTCTGTCGGAGGCAGGAGCAGCATCTTGATCTCTGGACGCAGATTGTGGCTAGTCATAAAGCTCAGGGACTGCAGGCCAAAGCGGCCATCGCACCAGGGCTGCAAGCCCCAGCATCCCACGCCTCGGGAGCAGGCCACGCCTCCCTCCATCCACAACTGCACCTCCGTAGGAGGTGAAGACCACAGCCACCCCTCAGGAGAACAGCAGAGGTGCCCAGTGGACAGCTCCGAGTCACAGCCTCCACCAGCCAGAGCTGTAACAGTAGACTGTAGACTGCAGATGTGGGACACTGGTCATCATCGGAGGTGGGGATGTGGGACACTGGTCATCAGAGGTGCGGTTGTGGGACACAGGTCACTGGAGATGGAGACATGTGACACTGATATTCAGAGGAGGGACGTGGGACACTGTCACTGTAGGTGGCTGGTCTGTGCTGCCCTCCTGGCCCTGGGGCTCAGGCTACACTACTGCCCTTCCTCTCGGCCTCTGGAACTGCTCTGGTTTAGTGCAACTCCACTTCCCCCATACCTGTGAACTCAGGTCTTTCCAGAGCATTCCCAACTGGAAGATCGAGGGCCCCTGCACACAGGGGCAGGCAAGGCGTGCTGCCCACTGGCCGACCAGTGTCTGCGGGCACATTCTCTCTGAGAGCACACTCAGCGGTGCCTGGGGAGCGGGGAGATCACCCCTGCTCTCCTGGAGATGGGAGTTTCGGGGCAAGATGTATATTTATAGATGAGACCTGTGTGGAAAGTCTTCATTGAATGTTGCTGGAATATTCAGGGCACCACTGGTCCCTGGTGTGAGCCCCACCCAACCGCACCAGCTGTGGATAATGGGAGAGTGCGCAGAAGTAATTAGGAATTGATGAGTTTTGGTTTTTAATATAATGTATTTAATTGAAATTTTTATGAATGTTAATTTTTTAATAATGGCTGTTACCTGACTGGCAAAAACTCCCTCTGGACATTTTAACAACGGCTCTCACGTGCAGGCAGCGCCCGCCCCGCCGTGTGCTTTCCCTTCTCACTACATCAAAGGAGCACATGCTCCTAACCTCGCCCCCTGCCTGGTCTCTGTGCAGCCACTCAGGAGCTGTGCATCACAGAAGCCAATAAACACGCAGCCCAAGGACTTCAGGTCCCCCTGTCCAAGGTCCCCACGCTCTAATCACACACCAATCGCTGGAGATCTTGTGGAAACGGAGATTCCAACCTGTGGTGCTGGCAGGTGAGATTGTGCACTTCCCGCGGGAGCCTGTGCTGCAGGTTCAGACCATAGCAGGCAGCAAAAGTCAGGCCAAACACCTTCAACTGAAGACCAGGAACCTGAGGCTCGGAGGTTCCACAACTCCACCCCGCGGCTGGCCAGTCCGATAACCCAGCCCACTGCCCCACGGTCCCCACCCTCTGTCACGCTGCTCCAAGCCTTTTGTCCTGCTGAATGGACTAAACATCTTCAGGTTCTTCCTGCACACTCACACCTGAACGCACAGTAAGAACCGTGAAGAAGCTGGGCGTGGTGGCATATGCCTATAATTCTAGTACTTGGGAGGCTGAGACAGGAGGATCCCAGGTTCACAGCCAGCCTCAGCAACATAGCGAGGCCCTCAGCAACTTAGTGAGCCCCTTTCAAAATAAAAAACAAAATAGGGCCGGGGTATAGCTCAGAGGTAGAACATCTCTGGACTCAATCCTCTGTACCATAGGAAAGAAAAAAGAACTATGAAGAAGTCAGAATATGGACAGAGTGCCCCAGAATATCTGGCTAATGACATGAGAGGAAATATGCAGGACCACTGACAACGATCCTTCATACTTCAGACGGTGACAGAGGGAGGGCTGTGTGCAGAGGGAGGACCTGGCCTGGCCGCTCACCAGGCACCATCACATACCACGACGTGAGCTGCTGGCTCCCACCACACCACCACAAGATGACAGCCTGGCTGAATCAAGTGGCAAACTGTGGGCAAACTGCAATTCGAGCTGTTCCTAGGCTGTGCGGTCTGCACTGCCGGCGCACATCCCTTCTCTGCGCTTTCTCCCAGGTAAACTGACTCCCAGGCAGCCAGGCCTGACCTCCAAGTGCTTCATTTTGGCCAGGGTGCCTTCACTGCGGCCACTGTGCCGGGTGGCTGCTAGGTGGCTGAGGGAGGAAATGAGGCCTGCGGACCTGTCCCCTCCTGGGGGGCAGAAGGCCAAGCTGGTCACCTGCAACCTCTGCCTTGCTGAGGATAGACCACACGATCTTCTCGAGGGAACCAGAGGCATCCAGAGGCATCGACCACATGTGGGGCCAGGTCCAGATCTCACCGGGGACGTGGACCTCCTGGGCATGTCCTCTGTTACGAGTGTAGCAACACTGGAATGCTTCAAGACTACACACCAGCTACGTATGGAGAGGGCAGGTGCCAGCTACTAGGGAGGACTTCTCTCCCTCTGCTCTCACGACATCTAGCTTCTGCAAGACCTGGTGCTGCTCATGCACCCGTGGGCTGCTGCATTTCCTTCTAAAATCAAAATTCACACTTTTATAACTTGGCCAGAGTTCAATTTGACAAAAACATTCCAAAGCTGGCAGCATTTGATATTTTCTCTCTTGCTATCCAGTGTTTCTCTAATTGCTCAGCGGTCTTGGAATGACTACCAGGCCCCTTGGAGGAGTCTCGGGGGGGCCTTCAGTCAGTGCTCTGCCTGTTTGAAAAGCTGTGGGGCGTCGTTTTATTTTTGGTTCTGGTAATCTCTGGCTCATAGGTGGAGAGGGATGAGGAATTTTCCAGTCACTCCACAGCACATACAGGACAAGTGAACAGGGTCATGGTTCAAACCCCGGCCTCTGGCCCCCTGCTAGGTGCATTTTCTCTCATACTGCAGTCGACCTCTGCAGCCCCCTGATGGTTCCTGAATGAACGTGTCCAGAATTGTGTACTGACCCTGACCCTGCCTTGTTCTCCCCATGCTATGAGCCCCCTCTGGGTGCAAGGTCGCACGGCCTGTCTTTTGTTTGCCCCAGCAGACAGCACGAGGGCAGCCTGGGATGAGCCCTTGATAACCACTTGCTAATGCAATGATCAGACAGAAGTGTCTGCCCAGTGCAGGTGGTGGGCTGGACTCTCCCACCTCGCTGGCCTCGGGCATTTCCTTGAGCTCTCCCAGCCTGTGGCTGCACCATAGAGCCTGAACTCCTGTCCCAGAGGGTCACTGTGGGAGCCAGTGCCCTTGGTGTTGGGACCTGCAGAGTTGGGTAGACGGTGATGATGGCCCATTCTTCACACTTGTTTGGGGCCCAGAAGCCACAGGCTGCAGAGTGCCACTGATGCATCCCGTGGGTCCCACACAGTCATACTGGCCCACTAGGAAAACCCGGGCAGTGAGACAGGCCCCGCTGGCCACAGCGCCCTGCCTGCTCAAGAGTGTGCTCCAGATCTGTCCCTGAAGAAAATCCTGTACACAGAAACCCATGTGCATGGAGCAGGCTCCCCAGGCAGGTCCTCGGCCCTCAGGGCACATCCTAGCACCTAGCATCCTAGCACCCAGGGGATATCTTAGCATCTAGCATCCTAGCACCCAGGGGACACCCACCCACCAAGCCAGTTCATGTTTCAGGCCTAATGGGAATACTTGGAGAGCCTATTATGTTTTCTTCAAGTACAGGGGTCTTCTAAAGTTGCTTGTTGATGTTTATCTCACTATCAAACAAGTACAACTTTATATTCAAAGCAAACTGGGCTCAGCATCCTTGCCAGCTTCTGAGAAAGGACTTTCCTAAAGGTTCTATGGTATAACTATATCACCCACTTCTGCCAAGGAGTGGGAAAGGCTTACCATTGTGCACCGAAATCTCTGTTCTTGTCCCAGAGGCCAGATCAAACAACCGCAGACAAGTCTTTGTAAAGAAGGAAAAAGAAGTCTTATTGATTTTCTAACAAATGGGAAAATTAGTGAATAAGCATTCAAAAAATAGCTGATTTTCCCCAAAGTTCGGAAGAAAATAATGACCTTCACAAAGCTTAGAACTGCAAGGACTAAGCTCCAGGTATGTTTATCAGAAAACATAACTCACATCCACACGGCGTCCTGCAGGTTAGCTCCTCAGACCCTCTGGCATCAGCTCTTCACTCCCACGGTCAGTAAACTGCTGAGAACATGTTAGTTGTTAAGAGGGGAGAAGGAAAAGAAAAAACATATCAGTTTTAATGTAAGCCACGGGGTAACTGAGCCACAAGTTCATAATTAACCCACAAAATGAACCCCGTGACAGTTGAGGAGGGGACATGGAGGGGCGGCAACTGGGCTCTGGAACTCGAAGACTGTTTGACCCCCAACATGACTGCCGCACACAGCACGTTCCCTGTACGCGTAGATGGTGAGCTGGCATTTGGTGGTTCACGTGGGGACAGCATTCCGATCAGCCTGCTCTGAGCCGCCTTCCTCCCCGCAGGCTGATCCAAGATGGGGCACAGCTACCTCCCAGCACACTGGCACATCCAGCCCTGCTCCTTATCACAGCAGGTAGGAGTCATGGCGCCCCGGGGCAGGGCAGGAAGTCCCTTCTGGTGGTCTGTTCTGGCATCTGCATGTCCTGTGCCTGCAGGCAGGAAAGACAAGCCACCAGAGGACTGTGTCTAAGCAATACCACTGGCACACCCAAAGTCACAAGACACCTCCGTTGGACAGTTAGGAGCACTCAGGGCACTCACAGAAAGCCTTGTGCACACGTTACAGCTTATTAAAGGGAAGGACACAAGCTAACATCAGCTGAGGGAGGAACGTGCTCAGCTCTGTCACGCTCACGGTGACAGGCGATGGGGGACTGCCCCGGGGCCCACCCCACAGCTTCGTTTGGGCTTGGCCAGAGAGGCAGAAGGGCTGACTGACCACCCTCACACTGAATTCCATCTCCAGCCCCCCTGGAGGTCGACTGATGCCACACGCCCCCAGACCCTCCCTCATCATGCTGTTGTACAGTCTGGGTGGCCAGAGGCCCGGGACAAACAAGGCCAGTGCGGTCAGGCTGGACGGGAGGTCTCCAGAAGCCGAGGGCGGGCTCGCTGCCTCTGGGCAAGACCCAACTATTGCTGCACCAGGCTGAGGGTCCCTGCAACCAGCTCTCTCAGCAAGGAGTCCATGCCATCTCCCACAGACCACGCCACGGTCAGAGGCCTTCCATCCCTAACCCCTCCAGGTCTACAGCCCAGATTGCTGGGCACCAGGAGGAGTCTGTCTGCTTGCAGGCAGGAACCCTAGCAAGTCCCTTCCTGGGGCTGGTGTAATTAAAATAATAATGGTTGCTTTGGTTTTTCCCCCAGACACGAGTCTATTATAATGTGATGTTTGTAGATCACATGCTCTGCATGCACGCACATTCACACACACCCGTCAACACACACATGCCTATTGCCTCTGAGGGATGTGGCTGGTTGGAAAGGTCTACAGGCTGCAAGAGGAGCTGACTTCAGTGTAGGCTGTCAGGGAAGTCACAGTAGGGGAGGGACAGGGCAGGGATGTTTTAAAAATGCAATTTGAGGCCATTTCTCTGGCGTTAACAGCTGCCCACTGTATGAGGGGTGAGCTGAGTACCAGGCCCTCAGGAAAGTTTCATCCCATCCCTGGGCCCAGGAGCTCTGAGAGTCACAATATGAAGTGGCCGGGGCACAGAGGTCACAAATATTGGCTTCCTGTATTGGTCAGGGTTCACTAGACTAACAGAATTCACAGAATGAGTATATGGAAAAAGGGATTTATCAGATCAGCTTACAATGTAGTCCCGAGTTCCGACTGCACGTGGAGAGTCAGAGGAACCAGTATCTGGTCGAGCGGTCTAAGAGCTCTTCGGAGAAACGATGGTGAAGTTTCAGTTCGAAGGGCTGGAGGCCAACGATCTCAGACGAGAGCAGAAGATCAAGAAGCTCTTCAGAGAAACGGCGAAGTTGGAGGCGGACGATCTCAGACAAGAGCGGATGCGTTTTCTTTGGAAAGAGTCGCGCATCCCTCTACGCAGCTTTCTCCTTTTATCTAAGTCCTGCACCTATCAAAACCCTGCTGCCTACATTTAGGGCAGGACTTTCTGTTTAATCTGCTGTTACACACCCAAAGTCACGCGATCTTGGGTGTGTCATGATCCGGTCAAGTTGACAAATTAGATTAACGATCACACTTCCCTTGTTTATCTCTTCTTCAAGGCTCAAAAATGGACTGGCCCAGAGAGCAGGTCACCTGGCTCGACGCTCAGCCAGACAGCATGCTGACCCCAGCTCCCCAGTTCCTATCGGAGGGAGAGGTGGAGAAAAGCCCCAGACCCAACCTCTGTAGCAAGTTGTCGCTTCTCAGGCCACAGGCTGAGAAGAGCATCTTGTGAGAGCGATGTTACTCAGTGATGGGCCCACGCCCAGAGATGGGCCAGAGCACTACCAATCAGGCAGGAGGAGGGCACGAGCTGTGGAGAGACAGGCGCGGGTGCCACGGGGGGTGAGGGGCAATGGCAGCTGTGTCCTTCTCCCCTTCCCTTGTTACTTTACCAAAGGAGAGTCGGGAAGCCCCCGCTGCTCCCAGAATCAACGCTACCTTTCATTCTGCAGACCACATGGGGCCTGGAGGTTTGGGGGCAACAGATGCAGCCCCACTCCAGAGGAAGAGTACACTGGGCCAAACACCAGGTGTGACAAAAGGGAGGTCCGTCATGACAGGTGTGTCTGCTTGCACAGTCACACAATTATACATGTGTCCCCGCAATAGTGGCCATCCTGGGTGACAGCCACCCCTCCTGCACAAGCACAGAGCAAGGCCGGCACTATGGGCTATTAGGGAAGCTCTCAAATCAGCAGGAAGTTATTTTTATAATACGGGACTGAGTCTGTACATGCGAACAGGTACTTCTATTGTGAACTTGGCGGGTTTGATGTGAGAAGCGGGTAGCCCAGGGAAGCCAGGGCTGGTGCTCTGAGCTGAAGCAGTAAGCTGCTGGTAACGTACTGCGGGGAATGAGCGAACAAGCCAACAGGCTGGCACACCTGCACCCTACTCCCCTTACCTGGTGAAAAGGTTTTCTCCCAGACATGCTGGCTGGAAATCTATTCTGATGTAGGCCAACATCCTTCCAGAAAGGCTGTGTGTTCCCTCCCCGGCATTTAATGCTGATGTACAAACTTAGCGCTGGCCTAGCTCTGAACCCCACAACTCAAGGGCGGTAGGGAGAGCTCAGGGTGGTTTAATCCACAGCCACACAGGTGATTAAAGTGTTGGCAGATATAGTTGAAGAAAAATTGCTAATGGCATTGGGATTATTTACTTGGGGAAGGGAGAAGACGGGCTGTAGTCATTACCCATAACACCTTGCATCTCTATTTTTGGCTCCTGCATCCTGTCTCTGAGGCTTGGGAATCTGCAGGACGATTAGTGTTGTTATTTGCTGCTGCGGCCATGGCCTGGTCAGCAGGCCTGGGGGGACTGCACACAGCTCTCTGGCTGGCTTCTCCTGGGGACACCGTCAGCATCACATTTCCCTCGTTGCAACAAATGGCCCTCAATGAGCGCAAATCAGGATTTTGTCTTTTCCTCTAAATTGTATTTGAGACATTGCCAAACTTTCCTCACCTATGAAATGAGAGCAGGACCAAATGGTCTCTACGGTTCTTAAAATGACGTACAATCTCGGCTCTGAAACACAGCAATTTTCCCAACAGAAAAATCAGGGTCTGAACACTGTGCACTGCAGCACCCTTCCCCTCACCCAGGGCCTCAGGGCTGCTGCTCAGTACCCCGCACGCACAGGATGTCCTCAGAGGTGACTGGTCCCTAAGCCCTGGAGCGGGGCTGAGAGCAGGGGTGGTGTCACTGGATCATCACAAGCGCTGTGCTGTCATGAGGACACTTGTCCTCTATTCGACCCTCCTTCCTCAGGAACCTCAGGACACGCCTCAGCTAGGATGGGGCCCTGCTCCCCCTCATCTCGGCAGACCCACTGGGATCCTTCAGCCTCAGAACACAGCCGCACCTTCCTGCCAGATGAAGCTACACCCTCCTTGACTAAGATGAAGCCTGGAGCCGGCAGGGCCTCTGTCTCTGCAAGGGGCCACATTGGGGATTGGAGACTGGAGATGAAGAGCTGGCTTCACCAAGCCGGGTTCAGACGCACACCTGAGACCAGTTCTGGAGGCAAGCCAGGCTGCAGGTGCTCGTCGTTCTCAACCAAGGGTCCTGGCCGACACATTTACTTCTGTAATAAATGTTGTCAGTCAAGGTGCAATCTATAGAAATAAGGTATTTGACTCTCTGTTTGCTAGCCCACCTGGGCAGAAAGGAGTGTTCTGGCAAAGTCTGTCATTCTTTTATCTGATTTGAAGCTGGAGATACGATTTGCAGAATTATTTTTCTTTCTTTTTCCTTTTTTGGTGTGATGAAGTCTAGTAAACTGAGTTTTCTTTTTCTGTTTATTTACTCAATTGTCATATGGTTATAAATAGTGCTTTAAATTCTCAGTATCTTACAATTTGTAAAATAACTTGTTCATAAAATGCCTTAGGACTTCTAAGCACAAGGTCTTCTTGGGTGTTGGCTGGTCCTGCAGGTTGAAGCCCAGAAGTCAAGCCTGGGGCAGCAGAACGCCTCCCTCCCGGGTCTCAGTGACAGTGCCGCGATGACAGGAGACCACAGAAGGGTGCCCTTTTATATACCATACATTTCCCACCTCCTACAGTTATGAATGTTACGCAGTTCTTTGTGGAAAATATGGAAAACACAAAAAAGTAAAAGGGGAACTCAAAGTCACTGAAATCCAACAACCCAGAGTCACGGTCATAACTTTGGTCCTGCGTCTTCTGTCCTTTGTCCTCATTCTTTTTTTTTATTATTCTTTATTTTGAAACAGGGTCTCACTAAGTTTCGGAGGCCTCATTAAGTAGCTGAGGCTGGCCGCAAACCCGGATCCTCCTGCCTCAGCCTCCCAAGTACTGGGATTACAAGCGTGCGCCACCACACCCGGCTCTTTGTTCTCATTCTTGATCACAGAGCAGCTGGTGCCAAGCGTGCTCTCCACAGGCACCCCTGCGTGGCTTCTAGAGTCCCTGGGGTTGCAACACCCACGGCTGTACAATTGTGCAAAGCCCCAGGTTACAGACTAGGAGTACGGAGGCGACGGAAAAGCCAAGTCCGTTCCCCAAGGTCTGGCGAGTCGGCAGGTAAGATGTTTGGTGCAGCCTGTCTGGTCTCCGAGCCGGTCCTGCTCTGTGTGCTGGTTGCACGCCGTCAGCATCAGGACACACACCATGTTATACCTGCCTTTTGCCAACAGTGTCAGCATTGCGAAATATTCTTTGGAAATATTTCTAAAAGCATCCTAATTTCTGTGCACCATGTGGCTGGACCACAATCTATCAAACCAATCTAATATTGTTGGATATTGAGCTAATTTCAATATCCAAAAATTTTTCAATTTTTTTTAGTACTGGGGCTTGAACTCAGGGGTGATCTACCTCTGAACTACAGCCCCAGCCCTATTTTATTTTTTTATTTTGAAACAGGGTCTCACTGAGTTGCAGAGGGCCTCGCTAAGTTACTGAGCTGGTCTCAAACCTGTGATCCTCCTGTCTCAGCCTCCCAAGTACTGAGATTACAGGCATGCACCCCTGTGCCTGGCTCAATGTTTCAATATTTTGAATGCAGCTCCTATAAACATCCTTGGAACCAAATATTGAGAACACTGAGGGCCAGATAAGGAAGTCAAGGATTTTTTTTTCAGTTAGGAAATGCTAATAGCAACCCCAGCATGTGGGGTGGAGGGGCAGGTTTGACTGTGTAGATCCTGCCCCCATCCCTTGTCATGGAGTCTCAAGGATGGGTCTCTTCCCCTGACAAATAGCTAGTTGAGAAGATAGCGGCTTATGTTGAGAGAGGTCTTCACAGAGCACCCTCAGTTGGAGAGCTTACCACGTGAATCCACTTACAGAATTTTAGTTTACACAAATTTCAGGAAAATCTATTCCAAGAGTGAAATTCTGGCTGCTGCTTCTTCTCAATACCCACAGAGGTGCAACAGAGGACAGAGCAGTCTCCACTCGGCCAAGACCATGCTCAGCAGAGGGGAGAGGCAGGAAAGGGAGGTGTCTACACTTGGGTGGACCCCTTCCCTTCAGAGCTCAGATAAGATGAGCAAATAGGATGGCTATAACTGTGGAGTTGGGGAATTTCGGATAGAAGATTAAAAGTAATGATCAAAGGAATACATTTGAGAAAGCTCAGAGAGACCAGTCATCTCTGTGATGGGGATGTTTGATCTATCAAAGCAGAGTAGATAAGACAGAAGAATGATAGCTGGGGAGAACCCTGTCTGGAGTGGGACAGAGCTGTGGGTAGTTGGGGGAATTGCATAATGGTGTGAAGACATAAATGCTACAAACACTCAAGAGAAAGAAAACTTGGAGAAAGAAACCCAGAAAAATAGACGTTTCCAAGCAGCAGCTGACTGAGCTAGTGCAAGGCTGACCATGGAGAGAGGGACACATTGTGATAGACCTATCCACCTGCAGGGTCACACCTGTCCCCTCAATATCCATCTGCCCCCACAAGAGCAGCCATTCCTCCGGCATAGGCACAGAGCAAGGCCAGCACTGTGGGCAGTTAGGGAAGCTCTTGAGCCAATGGGAAGTCATTTTACAACACATCTGCAGGGGGAGCGGGTCTGCTGGCCTCGGCATTCAGAGGGGGCAGACCTCTCTCCCATGCAGAATATCACAAAGGAAGAAAGCAAGGAAAAGCCAAGAACCAGGCAGAGAGTGCAAGTGGCCCAAAGCAGATAGTCCAGGAGCAGAGGTGACATGGGCATCCTCCGCCATCACAGAAGGGGCACTCCAGCCCCTTGCAGGTTTCTCAGGCACCCCGAGCTGGAAGGGGCTAGTCAGCTGGAAGGACATCAGAGGGTCCCAGGGTGGACTAAAGTGTACAGGTGTCCTCGCAGGTGCTGAACACGCCTTACATGTGGCTGCAGTGAGACTGGGATCCAGCTAAGAGCCACCAAACTGTCCACTGTAAGTAGGTGAAGTACACAGTGTCTAATTCTGTCTCAGTAAAGTGTTAGCGACAACAAGGCAGAATATAACATCTTGTTTTGAGAAGCAGCCAAGAGACAAAAATTATATTAACTGTCTAGAAAAAAATTACTAATTTGGAAAATACTAGTAAAGGAAACAATTTAATATCTGTTAAAGTACACGAAAGTGAAGACCAGCCTAAAGAATCCCTGGGCAGACAGGGCCAGGCAGGCCCCCAAGTGACCCCAGCCTTACTTGGTTTGCAAACATAAGCAAAGCTTAACCTAGCTATTGCTTGTAAATGCTGATCTGAAAGAAAAATGGAACTTAAGCTCAATCAATCAGAAGCAAGCACAAACTCACAGTGAGGTAATTCCAGGGTTTCCAGCAGGACACAGCAACAGAAATCTACAAACTGTACCAGGCACACACTTGCTGTGCTTCACCTGTGCCAGCCTGGGGCTCTTCATCCTGCTCCCTCAGTGACTCCTGAACTGCTCTGGCTGGAAGCTGCCTGATCCCTGAATCCTCATTTGCTCAAATAAAGTCTTTACAACGTTAGCGTGCCTCAGTTTACTTTTAACACATCTAAGTTTATAACAGGATTCATTCATTTATACAGTCCTCATTTGTACATTCAGTCAACACTTATTTATTTCTTTTTTTCTTTATTTTTCTTCCCTTTTCTTTTTTTATTTTTATTAGTGCATTGCAAACATACATCTTGAAGGATTTCAGAGTGGTAGACGTATACATGCACTCATTGGTCAATTAGCCCCCCCATTTCCCACCCCCCAAATCCCCCCTCCTCCCTTCCCGTTTTCAGCATAGTAGTTGATATCTTTGTGTAAGTCCATCCTGTGCTCCAGTTTGTTTCCCTCTCCTTCCCTCCCGTCTCCCCCAGTTCGTTCACCTTCACTCATCTGAGGTTTTCTCTCTTTGTCTGTGGTCCCTCCTGTGCAGGGTCGTGGCATCATCCCCTGACCTCAGCCCTGGGGTACTATGGGACAGGGCCAGGGGCTACACCCTCCCCACGTCCCCAGTGCCAGGGTGAGGGGTTCTCCCGGGGTGGGGCCAAGGGCTCACCCGCCCGTGTCTCCAGCACCGGGGGGGGGGATTCTCCGGGGGCGGGGCCAAGGGCTCACCCACCCTGCGTCCCCAGCTCAAGGGGTCTCTGAGAACAAGGCCATGGGGTCACCCACCCTGCATCCCCAGCATCGGGGGGGGGTCTCCGGAGGTGGGGCCAGGGGCTCACCGACCCACATCCCCAGCACTGGGGGTCTTCGGGGGCGGGGCCCAGGGCTCTCCTGCCCCACGTCCCCAGAACCGGGGTGGGTCTCCAGGTGCGGGGCCAAGGGCTCACCCACCCTGTGTCCCCAGTGAGGGGGTAGGGGTTCTCCAGGGGCAGGGCCGAGGGTTCACCTGCCCCGTGTCCCCAGTGCTGGGGGGAGGGGTTCTCTGGGAGTGGTGGTCTATAGTCACCAGTTTCGCAAGGATCTGCTGTCTCTTTGCTGTTGGTCTTCGGGAGTTGCAGTGTAGGTGTGACCCCGAACATTCATTGCTGAGCTGTTCCAGGGGGCCATGCTGTGTTCATCCAGGTCTTCAGTGCTGTGGTATTCTGCGCCAGTGCTAGGCTACTCCAGAAGGACCATGTTTCACCTGCTTTTTTTTTTTTCTCGATGTTGGGGTGCTACTATGTCTGGCCGCCACATCCATGTCTCTCTGTGTCACTTTCTTTGTGGAGACTGAGGTTCACAACCCACCCTTTGCAGTCGCCGCCATTGTAGGTATGGAAGCAGTCTTCCTGCCCATCGAGCTCTGACTCGGAGCCCGGGTGAGACACTACTTCTCGCTGTGAGAAATAGATCGTTTCTATCAAAGGAATGGCTTGACTTGGGTGCTATGTTGTAAAGCTGCCATTTGTGTAACTGTATTTGTGTACCTGTGCTTATATTTTTGTAGATAGCATTTCCTAAAAATTGTGAGTGCTGACCCCTTCCCCTTTAGCCAATGGTGTAAAGATTGTGAGGCTGTATTCCCACCAATAGAAACACAGCACAGAAGCCCGAGCTAAAGATAAAACACCCAGCAATTTCCTCTGTGTTGTTCTTGTACGTCAGACCTTCCTGGTGACAGGAACCCTTTTTGCAAAAAGTAAAATTCGCCTTGCCGAGCTGCTTTCAACTATGTGTCTTTTTTTAATGATGCCATAAAAATTTACTTCTAACATCGCTATCCCGCCATCTTGGTTCCTTCCCAGTCAACACTTATTAACTACATATTTAAGTGCCAAGAATGCAAAGCTAAAATGTGTCCCTGTCCACAGGGTTCATGTCTGCCAAGGTGAATAGGCAAATGCACAGGCAAACTTTTCTATTTCTTCAAAGAAATTAGTTTCAATCACAGGTGAAGTCAACATTCATACCAGGGATTTTCCTCTAGTAATCTATGAGATGAGACTCAGCAATATGTTATAATACTCAGGAAAGTGTTCAGGAGAATTCTATGAAGATGTTTGTGGCAAAGTATTTTATGACAGTGAAAAGTTGGAGAGAACATCCATGTCAAATCATAGAGTTGTGGGCTAGAGATAGAGCTCAGTGGTAGAGTGCATGCCTAATATGTGCAAGGCCCTGGGGTTGACCCCCAGCACAAAACAAACCCCAAAATCAAATAATAGAGTTTCAGTTAAAGCATGATAGTAGACATAGGATGGAATTCTATTTAAACATCTCTTTAAGTGATGTTAGAGACTGGAAAACATTGAAAATGTTCTTTTCTGTTAAGTGGTGAAATTCAGTATATTTTATGGTGCTATTTTCATATATAAACAAATAAAACTATGTTTTTACATAAAAAAATAACCCAAGTGTTTTGGCTCCAAAATAGGTACCAAAATGTTAACAGTGGTAAAGTTTGGATGGCGGAGCTATGGGTGGTTTATTCTTTCCCCTCCATGTTTTTCACAGAAGGGAGGTGACAGGCTAGGCCACCACATGGCCACGGGGACTCATGGATGTGGCACAGGCGAGGGTCTGAACAGGGCAGCGTGGGTGGAACAGGCCTGGACAGTCCTCTCAGGAAGAACAGGACGGCCTGGTGATCCTTCAGACCTGCACACGCCGGCCTGTGGAAACGCTCCCACTGTGTGCCGGCATTGGCGGGGAACCCCCCAGTCCCCTTGCTTATCTGGTCACTTGGTGTTCAGGGTTCCTGGCCTGTTCTGCCTCTGCAGCCACAAACGTCCACGGGGCCGGGGAGCATACCACCCTTCCCAGGCAGATCTGCTAACAAAGAGCTGTCCAAGCACTGCAGTCACCCCCCCAGAAGCAGCCATGCTCCCTGGGAGGCGCCTGGCTTCCAGACTGCTAAATTCAATGAATGGTTCCAGGGAGAAAAAGCCTCCCTTCCCAGGCCCCTTGCAGTGCAGAAACTGGAGAGGATACAATGGCACAGCTGCCCCAGGGGCCTCCTGCCTCCCCCCTCCCCCCGTCCTTCCGTAGTCCGCTTGGCGCTGGACAGCGGGCAGCTCCCGCCCAGCCCCTGCCTCCAGACCCGGCAAGCAGAGCCAAGCCCCTCCCAGGTCTCAGCGGTTCCACGCGCTGTGTGCTTCAGAGACCTGTTTCTCCCCTTGTGGTGTAGCCATGAGAAGGACACGGCGGACACCTCTGGAATGGCGGGGTGTATGTGCACCTGAGTGTGAGCGCAGGTGTGAGCGCACCTGTCTGTGTGAGTGCAAGTGTGATGGTGTGGTTATGAATGTGTGTGAGAGCGAGAGTGAATGCGTGTGTCTGTGTGTGCCTGGGTGATTGCGAGCGTGACACTCTCGTGCCATTGAATGTCAGAGTGCAGGGGTGCGTGTCTGCGCGCGTGCCCAGGCCCCGCGATGGTCCTTCGCGGGTTGTGCAGAGTGGCTGGCCTCGTGTGTCCAGGGCCCCGCAGCTCCCCACTGCTCCTGCTGGCCTGGGCCAGGGGACCTCGCCCCGGGGACCCCGCTGGGCGCGAGGGGGCGCCGTGCCACCGCAGGTGGGACACCGGGGCCGGGCGGGCCGGGGGCGGTGCGCGGGGCGGTGCCGGACTCCGGGCTGCCAGCTCGGAGGACGCCGCGCTCCGCCCCGAGGAGCCGCCGGCCGGGGCGCTTGGAGCGGTCTCGGAGCCCTGGCCCCGAGGTAAAGTTGCGCTTTCCGCCGGGCCGGGGTCTACACCGCGGGTCCCGGGGCGGAGCCCGGACGGGGGCGCGACCCGGAGAGGGAGTCACCTCGGGGGTCGCGGGGCCGGAGCGGAGCCGGGGGCGTGGGCACCTGTCGGTGGCGGGACGTGGAGGGACGGGCGCGGGAGCCCCGGGGAGGGATGCTGGAGCGCGCGGAGCCGGCGCCGCCCCCTCCCCAAGCTCCAGCCTGAGGCGCGCGGGCCCGGCCGCGTCGTGCGCTCCTATGGAGGTCCGGGCGGCCGCCCCAGGCTGGGTCCCGCTGCCGCCCCGTCTGCCTGCGGCTGTCCTGCCGGAGCCCGGGTGAGAGGCAGGGGGTCGGGCGGAGGGGTCCCGCGGCCAGGAGCGGGGCCGGGGGTCCCCGGGGTGGAGAACGGTGCCCTCCCACGCCTGCCCCGGCCCGAAGGCTGGGCGCGCCCGGTGCCCGTGAGGAGGGGGACGTGGGCGAGTCCGCGGCGCCGGTGCCCTGTCCTGGCGGGTGCTGATAACCTGATCGCCCCCAGGGCCGGCGTAACCCACAGGCGCGCACACGTGCCGCACGCGCGCATGCGGCGCCCTCCCACCCTGCCTTCTGCGACCCCGCGGGCCTGAGTCGGGGAGGGACCCCGCGCCTGCAGCCGTGAATTCTGCAAACTCGCAGCCCGAGCGTGCGCCTCGCTCTCCCCGCCCGAGCCTGGCCCAGATGGGGCGCTGGGGAGCGGGCAGCGGCCCGGGTCGGGACAGTGCATGGGGGCGAGGAGTGTGCAGGGTTGCGGGGGTCTGGGCCTTGGCACCGGAAGGTGGACTGGGCTCTACTGCGCCGCTGACACTCCCCAAAGCACTCAGTCCCCGGAGACCTCGCGGCGTCCTCGCGCCCGCGCGTGTTTGCGCTCGAGCAATTTCGGGGTGGCCGATGGAGCCCCCTCTCAATCCGCCGGGTTCCAGCAGTCAGGTTTCAAACCTTGGAGCCTCGCCCCGCAGAGCAAGGCGGCGTGGTGGGCTGTCCTCGGGAGCCCCTCAGCCCCCTCTTCCGAAGCCCCGGAGCCTGGCCGCTGTGGCTTGCGCTGGGCTGTCCTCGGTCCCTGGTCCTTCCCTGCCGGGGCCTCCCCTGTCCTCCACGTTCGCCTCTGGCTGAAGAAACGGCTGTCAAGGGCGGTCCTCGGAGCAACCGCCCGGTTGTGAATGCTGGATCCTGAGCCAGTTGGAACATCTCAGAGCGGTTAGTGGTTGCGGGCTCCTCAGCTCTGCCCTTGGGTCAGACAGTAAACCCACAGGTTAGGTGGGGCGGAGGCGCCAGGAATCCCCAAGAGCAGTTTTCATTTCTGCCGAGGAAGCCAGAGGGACCCACCAGCCCCGGAGGCCACGGAGGAGGAGAGGGCTGTCCTCCAGCCCCCTCCCCAACCGCGCAGCTGTGCAGAGCTTTTGCTGGCTCCACTTCCTGTCCTTGCTGGTGGAATTGCATCTGGAGAGGTTGTGGCACCCCGTGGGGTGAAAGCCGTTTGGCTGTGGCTCCCCTTTCAGCACCAGCCAGAGAGAGGAAGGATTATACAGTGCTGTCCAAAAATGACTATTGTTTCTGTCTTAGTTGGGGAGATGTTATGAAAACAGCTTTCAGATTCTCTCCTAGGCCAGTGCCAATTTATACACTCCACTTTGCAAAGTCTTTTATACCTTGAGAGTTCCATAATTTAAGAAACAAATTGGGTGTTTGTGGAGGCATGGGAAGGAAGGAGGAAGGCGAGCTCCCGCTGACACAGAAGGACACTGTGTTTCCCACGCAGACTCCCGCGTGGGCCAGATGCTCAGAAAGTGTGGCGGTTGATTAGTTGTTTGAGGCATGCGTAAGAGTTTCTGCCTGGAGTATGGCTGAGAGCGGCATTATCCTAATTACAGGTGTACATGCCATAATTCACAGTCACGTAGGACAGGGGGTTGGTGAGAAATGATAAAATGTTGGGTTTGCCCTGGCAAAGGCAGGTCCCGGGCTCAGCCTCTGGAGAGGACGTGCTGCTGTGGCTCTGGTGCAGTGTGGCCGCCTCTTGTCTCGTGGTTCAGGCTGGCCTTCTGGCAGAGGTGGTCTCACCAGGCACCAGGAGGACAGGATGAACAGAGGGCTGTTTGGAGTGGGAGGCACTGCCGGCTCCGACACCCGGTGCGGATATGTGGGGGCAGATTATGGGGAGCAGGTGGGGATAAGGGCAAGCCTGAAGGACAATAGGCCCAGGGGGTCCAAAACAGCCCCAAGGGTCTGAATATCTGGCACCTGCCCACTAATGGTAATGTCATGAGGAACAGAGACATTTAGGGCTATGCTCTGTCCAGGGACAGCCTTCTGGGCAGAGGAAACGTGGGGTGCCCCTCAGCTGGAGCTCAGACGTCTGCCCTCAGGAGTCCCCCAGCCCACCATGAAGAGGGACAGAGGTGCAGTGAGGAGATGGCTCAGCCTGGCCTGATGCTGCCACAGGGTCTGGATACAGAAAGGACCTGCGCCTGCAGCCAGGGATGCTGGCTCTCCTCCTGCCCAACAGGCTCCAACAGAACCTGCCTGACAGGAGGCTGCCTGCACCTCATACTCAAGAGATACTCAGGGACCTCTCCTTTCCTTTTCTTTTTTCAGTCCTGGGAATTGAACCCAGGAACATTCTACTTCTGAGCTATACCCCCAGCCCTATTTTGTTTGTCATTTTGGAACAGGGTCTCCCTAAGTTGCTTAGGCTGGCCTCGAACTTTTGATCCTCCTGTCTCAGCCTCCCGAGTACTAGTATTATAGGCATGAGCCACCACCCCCAGCTTTCTGGTATCAAAGAAACACCATCTGGTGTCTTTCACAGTCCTGCAATTTCCGTGGAAGAATTTTTTTTTATTTTGGCATGGTACTGGGGATTGAACCCAGGGGCATTCTACCTCCGAGCTACACCCCCAGCCCTATTTTTTATTCTTTATTTTGAAACAGAGTCTCACTAAGTTGCAGAGGACCTCACTAAGTAGCTGAGGCTGGCTGCGAACCCAGATCCTCCTGTCTCAGCCTCCCAAGTACTGGGCTTACAAGTGTGCGCCACCACACCCAGCTTCCATGGAAGAATTCTAACAGCTCCCTTTCACAGCAGAGCTAAGATAGACCAGGAAGGTGAGCTGGCCCCTTCGCTGCTGGGCGTCTCACCTTCAACCTCCATAGGGCAACCTTTTCCAAGCAGGTGAGTCTGTAAGAGCATGCCCAGGAACCTCTTGAGAAGCAGTGTGAACTGAGGACCACTTCCTCTGGGGACAGGGGTACAGGTGTGGCCTTGTTGGCCACAGGTGTGGGCAGCTCCTGTAGATTCTGACCCCCCGGGTCAGATGAGAGGCTGCACTGAATGATGTCTTATCATGCTGCTTTCAAAGGAGAGACTTGTAGCATAACAAAGTAAAGTCAGTAATACATTCATTCCAAAAGAAAACACCAGTTTTTTTTTTTGTTTGTTTGTTTTTTGTTTTTGCGGTACTGGGGATTGAACCCAGGGGCATTCTACCTCCGAGCTACACCCACTGCCCTATTTTTTATTCTTTATTTTGAAACAGGGTCTCACTAAGTTGCGGAGGGCCTCACTAAGTAGCTGAGGCTGGTCACAAACCTGTGATCCTCCTGTCTCAGCCTCCCAAGTACTAGGATTACAAGCATGGGCCACCACGTCCGGATAAAACACGAGTATTTTAATTTGTGCATTTAGAAAAAGGCAATGGAAATGTGGAATGTGCAGAAAACCTTCACAGTGCTTTATTCAATTAAGGACAGTGAGTGTGCAGAGAGCAAACGTGCACACCTGTGAAGCCAAAGGCCCCAGGCTGGGCGGGGCTCCTTGGTCTTCCTCTCCCTGTGGGAATCTTGGCAGCTCTTAATTTAGCACCTCTTTCTCCAAGGACCCCCACTGCCTCTGTGCTGCACCTGCTCAGGCTCCAGAGAGGAGGGAGCAGACGCAGAGTGTGGCCAGGAGCTCAGTGGCACTTCCGGAATTGAATAACCCTCCCCGATATTTTTAATTTCAGATACTCAGATGATGGAGTTAAAATTCAAGGTTAGACTTGGGTGGTGCTGGGCACATGAACTCAAAGTCTAGCATCCAGGGGCCTGGCAGAGCATCTGAAACCCTCAGACTGATCTGCATATGGCAGCAGTTTTAGCTAAATCCCAGCCTGAAGAGGGAAATTCATGTTTGTAAAGGATTAGTGGTGGTGAGGAGGGCTGTGTGACCTAGTTGTGCCTGACCCTTGATCCTCTGTCCCTGTGCCTGCCAAGCTCTGGTGCTGCCTGCAGCCGGTGGGCTTCTGAAGGGTCTGCACCCACAGAGCCAAGGGAGCATGTGCCTCCCAGACATCATCACTGTGGCCACCTGGCTGGTGGGGACCTTGGCCAGTGGCTCCCAGGATAGAGTGGGCAAGGGTGGCCTGGGAGCCTGGATTCTAAATCCCCAGTGATTCTTATCACTAGAAGTTTCCCATTGGTCAGTATTCTACACACCGCTACAGTGGACATCTTTATGCATAAACCTGAGAAAATTTTGAATTTAGCCAGTGGTGGCACACACCTGTAGTCCCAGTACTTGGGGGGCTGAGACAGGAGGATCTCATGTTTGAGGACAGCCTCAGCAATTTAGCAAGACTTTCAGCAATCTAGCAAGACCCTGTTTCAAAACAAAAAATTTTTTTAAAAAGCTGGGGGTGTACCTTAAAGTAAGAATGCTCCTCGGTTCAATCCCCAGTACCAAAAACAAACAAACAAAATTTTAAATTTGGTCAGAATCCATAAACACCAAGGCTCCTGCTAACTTGTCACTCAGGAACCATGTGCCGGGCTCACTGCCTACGGCGTTGTGCTTTGGGGCTTTCGCTCTGTCTTCAGAGTGAGCAGCTCCTCGTGGGCATCCTGACAGCCAGGAGGCGTGCAGAGGTGTGTCCTGGTCATGCTGCAGTGAATGAGGATGCTCTCCTCTTGTCCTCCCGCACTTGCACTCCGAGGACAGCTCTGCCCAGACCTGTACTTGGCACTCTGCCCCGGGCCACCTCCAGGTGGGGTGCAGCTCTCCATCCTCTGCCCTGTCCAGTCTATTGTCTGTTTCTCTCTGGTGATCTTGGGGGCTTCCTGCCATCCACTTCACTTGTCACATTCTGGTGTGGGCGTCTTCCCAGACTGTCCTTTGCATCCAAGGTGGCTGTCCCTGTGCCTCCTGCCCCTCAGCACAGATGCAGGCGGGACATCATTTGGTAATCTCAGCCGAGCACAACTGTATATGTGACTGTACGGCCCAGAGTAAGTTAAGAGCAGACATTTCTGAGTGTTTAGTGTGAGCTGGATTCTGTGCTGGAAGTAATATATTAAGCCTAGAAAAATATCTCAATGGTTGAAATCTGGAGTCTCGTGGAAGAGGAGGAAATATCCGTGTGTTTGCTTACGCATGTGTGCACATGCCTGGTGGGTGATTAGCAGGCAGTCAGTGGAGAGAGACTAGTGTGGAGGCCCTGGAGGTGGGCGGGTCAGCCCAACCAGGGCTGAACTAGGCAGTCTATGTGTTTGTGTTTATTCACGATCTCTTGGGTGTCCACATGACAATGGAATGTAGGTGTACCAGTCAGCTTTTCGTTACTATAACAAAATACCTGAGGCGGGCTATAAGGAACAGAAGTATGTTTGGTTCATGGTTTTGGAGGCTGAGAGTCAAGCAGCAGGATCTGGCGAGGGCCCCTGGGTTGCATCCCATGTGTTGGGAGTGTGTGTCTCTGTCAGTCTGGTCTCTCTGTCTCCTATGAACCCACCAGGATTTAATCATGGGCTCCACCCTGATGATCTTTTCTAATCTAATCATGTCCCAAAGGCCCCACCCTACATGCCACAGTTGGATGAGGTTTCTACCCTTTGAACACATTAAACGTGACTTTGGGGTGAACTTCAGCATGAGCTAAATCATGTTCTGCCATAACAGAGGCAAGGAGGGTGCACCTGTGAGAGTCTCCGGGGACAGGTGCCTGCGTCTAGGTTCTCGTCCTCACCTCAGGTTGCAGGGCGGCCCCGCCAGCCTTCATAAGCAGCTCACATGGAAGCATGCTGCGTGGACCCAGGCAAGCTGCTGTGTCTCTGGGCCTTTTGGGGGTCAGGAGGTGGGAAGATTGGCAGTGCAGGCTAAACATTAGCAGTGGACCATCTCAGGGTGTTTAGAGCCGGCTATGCAGGACCTCACCCCTCGTGGGGCCTGGAATGAGAGATTATTCTAGAATCTTTCTGATGCTTCACTTGCCTCCAGTCAGGCCTGGGCAGGAGAGTACTCTAGAGTCAGAGACGTCTGCTCCCTCTTTAGAAAAATGTCGGTAAAATTAATGCTCGCTGAAGGAGGCTCAGAGCATGATGCTCGGCCTCCTCTCCAAAGTGTGCGGTCTGGTGGCAATAGCGTCTTGCTGTCTCTGTCCTGGACAGTAGCTTCCAGACTGTAACAACCCCTGCCCGACCAACCAGGAGTGAGGCATGAAAGCCTCCCCACAAATCCATAAAGAAGAAAACCGTGTTCCGTTCTCCTTTTCAAGGCAGTTTTCAAGAGTGCCCTGGCTCAGGGCTGGAGTCAGAAATTAATAAATGGAAGGTTTGTATCATGTTCCTTTCACCCTCCCTCTTGGATCTAAGACTCAGCAGGGCCTCAAAGCTTCCTCGTTTGTTGTTTGTTTGTTTGTTTGTTTGTGGGGTTTTTTTTGTAGTTCTGGGGATTGAACTCAGGGGCATTCTGCCTGTGAGCTACACCCCCAACCCTATTTTATTTTATTTTTTAAATTTGAAACAGGGCCTCACTAAGTTGCTGAGGCTGGCTGTGAACCTGTGATCCTCCTGTCTCAGACTCCCAAGTAGTAGAATTACAGGTGTGCACCACCATGCCCAGCTCCTGCATCTTTTTGGTGTGTAAATGTGAGAACAGAGTCTGGAACCACCCACCTACGACATCTTTCCTGACAGAGCGACAGAGGTCCCCTGCAGTGGAAAAGAAGGTGTTCACCTTGTCCAGGAGAAGCAAATTTAACCGAATGAGCAGCCGGCATGTTTACAGGAGCCTCCTCAGCCGTCCTCATTGCTGCTGTGTTTAAACTCCTCCTCCACCTTCCAGGCATCCAGGCATCCAGCCTTCGGAGGTAAACGGGCCACTGGGCTCCTGGCAGTGTCCTTGCCTCCACAGGCTGCCCATACTCCTTGCACTCCTTCCTACCTGAAGGGACATGAGGATGAGCCGAGTCTTCATGGACAGGACGAGAGTCCGTGAGGACCTTTATCAGCACCCTGCGTGGAGCTTCTCCTGTGGAAAACCTTTTCTATCTTATGGCAGAATCTGAGTTTTGGTTTTTTTGTTTTTAAGGGGACAGGTGTGGTGGTGCATACCTGTAATCTCAGCACTTGAGAGGCTGAAACAGAAGGATTACAGGTTCGAGGCCAGCCTCAGCAATTTAGTGAGACCCTGTTTTAAAAACAAAAAATAAAAAGGGCTGGGAGTGTAGCTCAGAGGTAGAACTCCCCTGGGTTCAAGCCACAGTACAGAAGAAGAGGAAGAAGAAGAAGAAAAAGAAGAAGAGGAGGAGGAGGAGGAGAAGGAGGAGGAGGAACTTAAAAATAGTCTAAGGGGGGAAAAAACCAAGATGAAAGAGGCAGAAAGAGAAACCTCAAAAGGAAGCCTTGGAAAAGACAGAGGAGAGCTCAGGAGAGAGAGTGGGGAGGGTGGGGAGGTGTCCACCGCACAGGGGGTGCCCCAAGCAGGCTGACTGTGTCTGGGGAAACCAACTTCGATTCCACTAATGTCAAATACCAAAGTGGACCTAGTGAGTAAAGGCAGTAAGCAGAGAATCCAAAATTAATAAACAAACTTAAAAGTCCAGAGTAAATATTTTGCAATCCATGGATGTGAAGGTTAGAGGAGGCTGTAACCTCGGAAACAGCAGATGGTCCGGGGTGTAGCTCAGTGGTCGGATGGCCCTGGGTTCAATACCCAGAACCACAAAATGAAAGAAACAGCAGATGCCAGGCATGTCTCAGTGGGGACCAGACTTAGAGTCAGTACTCAAGAACCAGGCGTGCCTCTATACACTGGAGTGAACAGTCTGGAAAGACAACTAAGAAAGCAATTAGCATTACAATGTTATAAAAAATAATAAAACACTTAGGAAGAAATTTAACCAAAGAGGCTCAAGACTTGGATACTCAAAACTATAAAACATTGTTGAAAGAAACTGAAGAGGCCTGTAATCCCAGTACTTGGGAGGCTAAGACAGGAGGATCTCAGGTTCAAGGCTAGTCTCAGCAACTTAGCAAGACCCTCAACAACTTAGTGAGACGCTGTTTCAAAACAAAAAATAAAATAGGGTTGGGGTGTAACTCATAGGTAGAATGCCCCTGGGTTCAGTCCCCAGTACCACAATAAATAAATAAATAAATAAATAAATAAATAAATAAATAAGCCTGGCGTGGTGGTGCACACCTGTAATCCCTATACTTGGGAGGCTGAGACTGGAGGATCTTGGGTTTGAGACCTGGAAGGGTGGGGGGTTGGGAGTGCAGCGTGGGAGAAGGAAATGCTTATACACAGTAGCAAGCACTCCCATTCCTGTAGGAAGCAGCACTGCTTCTAGAAAGTTTGTTCTCTAGGCCCGAAGGTCTCAGCAGTCTACACCCAGTACCCAAAGGCATGAGCAGGAGCCTTACAGGGCCCTAATTACTCCCCATGATGTGGCTGCTTCAGAGCACCAAAAAAAGTAAAAATTGTGATAAAATAGAGATAACATAAAAGGCATTTTAAACATCTTCAAGTGTACATTTACAGGCATTAATTACATTCACCGTGTTGTGCCACCATCACCACTATTTCCAAAACTTTTTTATTACCCCAAACAGAAACTCTAACCACTAGCAGTGATTTCCACCACCTGCCCCCCACCACCCAGCCCCAGGTGATGTCTAACCGACTTTCCGTCTCCGTGAGTTGGCCCACTCTAGGTATTTCACGTTAGTGGGATCAGACAGCATCAGGGCTCTTCTGTCTGGCTCCCTCGCCTCCTCAGGGTCTTCAAGGTGCACGCGTGTCAGAGCATGTGCCAGATCCTCATTCCTTTTCAGGGCTGACATGTCCCATTGCATGTACATGGACCTTTGTGGCCATCTGCCTGTTCATGGACTCGTGGACACATGGCCCTTTCCCACCTTTGGCCTTTGCGAACGATGTGCTGTGAACGTTGGCATACTTGTATCACCCACTTTAGTCTCTCATTTCAGTTCCCGGGGTATGTTCTTTTTTTGTGTGTGTGTGGTATGGGGGATTGAACCCAGGGGCATTCTACCTCCGAGCTACACCACCAGCCCTATTTTTTATTTTTATTTTGAAACAGGGTCTCTCTAGGTCTCTCACTAGGGAGTCTCACTACTTGCTGAGGCTGTCCTTGAACCTGCAATCCTCCTCTCAGCTTCCCAAGTACAGGGATTACAAGCATGTGCCACCACACCTGGCTTTCCCAGGGTATATTCTAAAATTGGAATTGCTGGGTCCTGCGGTAATTCATTGTTTAACTTTCTGAGGAACTGCCAGGTGTCCACAGCAGCTGCACCATTCTACACAGTATGCAAGGGCTCCGGTTTCTCACGTCCCTGACAACATTTGCTACCGTCTTTCTTTTTAGTCATAGTCATCCCAGTAGATGTGAAGTAGTAGCACATTGTGGTTTCCATTTTATTTTCCCTAATTATTAGGCTGTTGAGCATCTTCTCATGTCCCTATTGGTCACTCATACATCTTCTTTGGAGAAATGTCTATTCAAGTCCTTTGCCTCCCCCTTTTTTACACCCCCCCAGTACTGGAGATTGAGCCCAAGGGCATTCTACCACTTAGCTACACCCAACCCTTTTTATTTTATTTCAAGACAGGATCTTGCTAACTTACCAGGCTGATTTTGAGCTTGCAATCCTCCCGCCTTAGCCTCCCAAGAGTTGGGATTACAGGTGTGTGCCGCTGTACCCAGACTTCCGTACATTTTTAAATTGATTTCTTCATCATCTTGTTTTTGAGTTATAAGAGCACTTTATATTCTTGATAGTAAACCTTTACCAGATATGTTATTTGCGAGTATTTCTCCCATTCTGTGGGTTTTCTTTTCATTTTGTTGATAGTGTCCTTTGATGCACAAACATTTTTAATTTTAATGAAGTCCAGTCGATCTATTGTTCTTTTGTTGTCTATGCCTTTGGTGTCCTAGATAAAGAAACCCTGTTTTCTTCTAAGGACCTCACAGTTTAAGCTCTTGAATTTAGGTCATTGGTCCATTTCAGGTGCGGTTTCATGTATGGTGTGAGGTAAGGGCTCTGTTCACCCCTGCATGTGCACATCCTGTTTCTCAGCACCGTGTGTGGAGAGAACTGTCCTTCTGCTCTGAACGGCCTTTTCTGAAATCGACTGGCCATAGACATAAGGGTTTGTTCTGGGGTTCCTGTCCCTCCTCTGAGTTGATATGCACAGCCCCCTGAGACAGGAGGATCGCAGGTTCAAGGACAGCCTCAGCACAGTTGATATGCACTGTCTTGATGGCTGTACCTCTGTGGTCCTCTTGAAACCGGGACGAGCGATGCCTTCGCCTTGGCCTGGCTCAGGTTGTGGGTCGACTGCTCAGCCACCCTTGAGATTCCATATGGATTTTAGGACTGGTTTTTCCATTTCTGCAGAAAGCCTGGGTGAGCTTTTGATAGGCTGTTCTAGAAATGGGCTTTGCTGGTGAGGAAATCCTTGTGTGAATATTTGGGGTGTGAAGACTTCAGAAAAACTCATCAAGCTCAGGCTCCAGGCGCTTTTCATTCTAGTGCCCCAGGGCACCAGCAGGAAAGGTTAGATATTTAAAAACTTTCATTTGAACTATTTTGGGGCATACAGAAAAGTTGCAGAATTAGTGCAGTTTTGCGTACCCAGCTTCCTCTAACTTGACATCTGTCAGCTGAACTGCGTGGTGCTTGGTTCTGCCGTCCCTCTAACCATGTCACGGGGTCCTCTCCAGGAACTCACACCTCGAGGAGCCTCTGGGTTTGACCCTCTTTGGTGACCTGGACTTCGAGTGCTGCCCTCACGCTGCGAGCCTCCTGACCTGATGCAGACCTTGGCATGCAGCTCCTTCTGTACAACCTCAGCCTCCCTGTTGCCCATTGAGAGGGTTTCCAGTGGCCAAGGGGAGTGCCAGTCTCCCCATCAGTGTGTTTGTTATTCCCCGGGGCATATTCTGTCTCACTGGGCACCCTGTGTCCCAGGTGGTTTGAGTTCCTTCTGTGGCATGGAAAAGGGTACAGGGCATACTACACTCTGAGTCCTGTCTGTACAGAACGGTGCCAGGCAGCTCCTGTCCCTGAGGACCCTACCGCCTGCTGCAGCAGGACGTCTCTGCAGAGCATGGTCTGCCCTTCCTGCATCTCCCTGTCCAGCTGAGCAGCCCCGCACACAGTGTACACACCTTTGTCTTATGGGAAGTGTCGCACTCCCCATATGTCCTTTGGCACTTACGTTTCTCCTTCAGCCATACATCCTGGAAAGTGCTCCCTGCCAGCCAGCAGCCCTTAGTCTTTTCACGGTTGTCGCATGCCCCTATGGATGCCTGTCTATGTTCAGCCTCTTTCCCCTGCATGGCATTTGGGTTGTTCCAACATTTTGCAGTTACGAACGGTCTGCAGCGAGATGCCCAGTCTCCGGGGCTGGCGTCCAGAGCGTGACTGCATGTTGGTTACTGGTGGTACAGCCAGGTTCCCTGCAGCGGGCCGCCTGGGCAGGAGCGGCTTCCTCACCACCCAGCCAACAGTTGTGTGGGTTTTTTATTTTTGCCAGGCCCCTAGAGGACTGGCGGCTCAGCGCTGCATGAACTTGCCCTTCTCCAAGGTGTAGTGCTCAGACGTTTCCTGTATGTGTGAGGGCTGTATCTATATCCTCTTTGTGATTTGCTGATTCATGTTTTTCCTCATCTCTCTATGGGTTTTGGTAAGAGTTCCCTCTGCATTCGTTTTTCTCCTCATAGTTTTTCAGCGTCCCCAGCTATGCTTGCACATTTGGACTGCAGCATTAGTATGTCCAGCTCCCCAGAATAGCCTTTTCTGTTTTTCACTGGAGGGGAACTGAATTGAATTTATAAATTAAATCCAAGAGGAAACCATCTTCATAATGTAGAGCTGAACTGTCCGAAAGAGGAGATTGCATGCTATTTATTTAAACCCACTTCTGTGTTTCCAGAATGTTGTAATTTTTTTCTTGTAAAAACCATACACAGCTGGGTATGGTGGCGCACGCTTGTAATCCCAGTACCTGGGAGGCTGAGACAGGAGGATCGCAGGTTCAAAGACAGCCTCAGCAACTCAGCAAGACTCTCAGCAACCTAGAAAGACCCTATTTCCAAATAAAAAATAAAGTAAGGCTGGGGGTGTAGCCTGAAGGTAGAACACCCCTGGGTTCAATCCCTAATACCAAAAACAAACACAAAAATAAACAAAAAGCTCATGCTTTGTGAAACTTACTCCGAGGTGGTTTCCATTGCTGTTGTAAGTGGACTCTTTCAATCATCATGTCCTTTGCTTATGGTTTGTGTAAAGGAAGGTGATTGGCTTTGTGGGCAGCTGCTTTACTGAACTCTTTTATTCAATAAATGTGTCTTATCACGGCTTCTCTGGGGCTCAAGTGCACTACAGTCTTACCTGCCGGTGCAGGGCCGTCCTCTGTTCGCGCTGCACCCTGGCTCTCCTTCTGTGTTTCGCCTCTCCAGTGGTGTGAGGCAGCGCGAGACAGTGGCTGCCCTTCCCTTGCTGCTGCCTTTGTGGAGGTGCATCTAGTTCTCTTCCACAAGTAAGAGAGTGGCAGCTCACCATGGGAGTCTGGAGAAGGCTTCCCTGGCCTCTGTGGAGGTGATGGTGAGGTTTTCCCCTGAGATTTGTCATCATGATGTTCCGTGTTAAACTTACGTTGCATTCCTGGGAACAAAATTCCACTTCGTTATATTACATTTTTCTTCCTTAAAGAGAGATTAGGTTTTCTTTAATAATATTTTGTTTGGAAATTTTGCACTGATATTTATGAGTGACGTTACACTTAGGTCTTCTTTCTTTGTACTTAGTACATTTGGTTCAAATATCAGTGTTTAGCTGTGTCATGAGAGGAATTAGGATGCTTGTCTTCCTCTTCAGTGTTCTGAAATAACTCATAGACCATGGAGACTTCATGAGGCTTGGGAGAATTTCCTGGGAACCCATCTGGGCCCGGAGTTTTTCACGGGGCAGGCAGCTCCTTAGTGACTTGCTTTGTTTCTCTGATGGAGATTGGTCCACTTAAGTCTCTGACCCTGGTGGGATAAATTATGATAACCTTTGTTTCCTGAGGAAATTGTCCAACTGATTTTCTTACACAGAGGACTGCAAAGTATCTATGATTTTTAGATCCCTTCTGTTTCAAGTTAAATCCCTTAAATATAATAATACAGCTTTTAAAAAAGGAAAAGAAAGACATTCGGGCGATTAGAAATACCATCATCCAGCCAGGCATGGTGGCGCACCCTTGTAATCCCAGTACTTGGGAGGCTGAGACAGGAGGATACGGGTTCGCGACCAGCCTCAGCTACTTAGGCCCTCTGCAATTTAGTGAGACCCTGTTTCAAAATAAAGAATACAAAATAGGGCTGGGGGTGTAGCTTGGAGGTAGAATGCCCCTGGGTTCAATACTCAGTACCACAAAAAAAAAAAAAAAGAAATACCATCATCCTAGAACTGGAAGATTGTCATTTTCAAAGCAACATGTCTCAGAGTCCTGTTCACCCTGGGTTGAGCATGCAGAGCGACCATGTGCAGAAGCATCCCCTCTGTCCTTGTGCCCCATGGGCTAAGGAACTGCTGGCATGAAAGGTTGCTTTAGTGCCTGGGACCACAGAAGCACCCCTCGGGAGGGCCCAGTGGCCAGAGGCCTCACTAACCCCAACGCCCTGTGGCCAGCGAGAGCCTGGGTCTGACCCTTGGGGTGCGGGTGTGGTGCTCAGGCTGTCAGCAACAGTGCAACACATGATGGGGGTCATACGTGGGGGGTGAATACATGGGTCAGTGTCACATGCAGGTGGGTGTCATATGCAGGTGGGTGTCACATGCAGGTCGGTATCACACAAGGGTTGGTCAGTTGCTCCATCATTTCACAGGACTTCCACCTCCTATAAAAAACCCTAAGATATTATTTTTCTCCCCTAAAATTAGAATAGTTTTATTCCTTTTTCTAGTTACTAAAATTACCTACATCTTTTGTTAAGGAAAAAAAAAAGGGAAAGAATTCAGGAGAGAAAAATATAAAGAGGAAATTAAAAACCACCTGAAATTCCATGCCCACGCCTGCGTACTGTGAACCTGTGGGTGGTCTCCCTTCTGGAAGTTTCTTTGTGCATCTGCCCATTGAGGGAGACCTGTTCTGGTCCCCTGGTCGGCCAGGACCCTGGACAGGAGGGCGGGGTGCAGCATCATAAGGGGAGTGTGGGTTGCCGTTGGCAAGTTCTCCACATGGGCACCAACACAGGGGGCTTTTCTGCAGTCATGTTGCCCCATGAGAGGCGCCTGCCCCAGGCCTGACCACCAACCTCTGTGGAAGATGCAGCCCAGGTCACTTCATGCACGCCACCTGAGGACCAGGTGATGTCGGGGCTCCTACTGGAGACCAGAGGTTCCACCAGGGACAGGGTCCTCAGCCGTCACCCACATCTGCCCACGCCAGCAGCGTGAAGCACCACTCCCGGGTGAGTGGCACACCCTGAAGGTTGAATCGTGAGCACTCGCGCTGCTGAGGAAGGTGCAGAGACAACTGAGCACTGTTCAGTGAAACTGATCTGAAGAAGAAATCACCAATTAAGAATTGTAATGGCTAAAGAGTAAATTTTAATTATCTGGAAAGATGTTTTGACTTCTGCTCACTTCTGTTCATTCTCTGAGTTTGGCTCCTGGCTGCCAGTGGGGGTGTCCACCTTCCCCTAGGAGCTTCCTCTGCAGAAGGAAGGTCTGGGCCCCTCCAGCGGGAGGCCCTGATGATAGCAGAGACTCCCTGGGGACATGGGACTGGTGGCCAGTGCAGAACATACCGGATACTTGGTATACTTTCACCCCGACCCTCAGTGTGTCCACCTGACCCTCGGTGTGTCCCCTGACCCTCGGTGTGTCCCCCGACCCTCAGTGTGTCCACCTGACCCTCAGTGTGTCCCCTGACCCTCGGTGTGTCCCCTGACCCTC
>PVJS01009619.1:0-49928 GCA_004027185.1 Glis glis
TGTGTGTGTGTGTGTGTGTGTGTGTGTGTGTGTGTGTGTGGTACTAGGGATTGAACCCAGAGGCATTCTATCTCTGAGCTTTTTTATTTTGTAGTTGGAAACAGGGTCTTGCTAAGTTGCTAAAGCTGGCTTCAAACCTGCAAACCTCCTGTGTGCCACCACGCCCAGCTAGACTGGGTGATTTATAAACAGAAGTTTAATGTTCACATTTGTTGGCACTGGGAAGTCCGCAGTGAAGACAGCAGCACACTCACAGTCTGGTCAGGCCATGTTCCTCGTAGACAGCACATACTCTGTCCTCACATGCAGAGGGGCAAGCAGGCGCCCTCAAACCTCTTAAAAGACACTGTTAGCAGTTAGATCTTAAATGCCCCCCAAATCTATGATTTAAAGGCTTAGTGCCCAGAGTGGTGCAATAGGGAGGTAGTGGAATCCTTAGGAGGTCATGCCCAATGGAGGGAAGTTAGGTTATGAGGGTGTGACCTTAAAGGGGATATCGGGACCCCAACCCCTTCCTTTCTTTCTTTGCTTCCTGGACACCATGAGGTTACACTCTCTACTACATACTCCCTGCCATGATGTTCTGACTCACCACAAGCCCAAAAGCAATGGAGCCAACTGATCATGGACTGAAACCATGATCCAAAAATAAATCTTTTCTCCTTTCTTTCTTTCTTATAGGTTTATTATCTGGGTTGTCTTGTCACCGTGATGGAAGGCACTAATCCCATTCTGTAGGCTCCACCCTCCTGATCTAATCAGCGCTTAAAGCTCCATCTCTTCATATTGTCACATTGAGGGTTCAGTTCCAATACATGAATTTTGGGGAGACACCAACATTCATGCCATAGCATGTGTCAAATATATATATATATATATATATATATATATATATATATATATATATCAGAACTTAAAGTAAAATAAAGACTTTTTCAGACAAAAGCTGAGAATTATTTTACATAAGAAATTCACTATAAGATCTTATAAAATTAAAGCTTTTCAGGCAAGAGGAAAATGATGCCTGATGGAAACTTGAATTGACATATAGAAATTGAAGACATTAGAAATAGTAAATATGTGCATAACTAGAAGATATTCCTCCACTTACCATTCTATGAGATAGATATTATTACCTCATTTTATAGATAATAAAACTGAGGATTAGAGAGACTAAAGAGTTTTCCCAGCATTATATAACTAGCAAATATCAAAGCAGGGTCCTGAGCCTATATGATGCCAAATTTCATAACCACAATTATTATTCAAGGGAAAAAAGAACACAACAGAGCTCTATCCTTTCAGACTTTTTTCCATCTTCCATTGTAAAACATGACATTGCAGCAGTCAGGATAACTCCTATGTTCTCAATATATCTCATTTTAAATAAAAATTTAAAATCACATGATATTTACTCTAAAGTCATAGTATATAGTCATATAAACTACAGTTGGTTATTTTCATACTTGCATAATTACTAGGCTTTTAAAAATAAATTCCATCAATAAGAACACAAATTGAAAAAATAACTGCAATAGGAATTAAAAACAAATCAAGAAAATAGATTCTTTTGATTTAAACAAGAATGTCACATACACAAATAAGCTGACACATACCCAATCATTTCAGATGCCCTATATGGATTGTGACATGAAAAAAGATTCAAGAAGCAGGAGCCTCATTAAGTATGTTTAAGGAGAAAAAGACCATGGTACATTATATTAAACTGGGACACCTGACTGGGTTAGTTTACTGCTATATTCTGAGCATCATAATAATTTGAATGTCATTGTTATGCACAGGAAAATACTTTAAGTTTAGCTGTACTTGGCCATTATGCAAATTGTGATCCTTCTTTGTCTATCCTAGTCTGCTTTGCAAAATTGGATATACCCAGTCGTGTTTTAGAAGCTCACTAAATCATTCTACAATAAACACAAACTAAGCATAACTAATAGAGGATAGTTAGCTTAAAAAAAACTAATGGCCTTAGCCAAGACAGAAAAATATCCAAACGTACAAGAATGTTTTCTTTAAATGAATGATGAAACCAAAAATATTGCAACAAGCAAAAGATACTGCTAACTTAACAGAATAGAAAATACATGCATTTATATATGGATGTCTCCAACCTAAAGAAACAAATCTATTATGGAGGCAAAGTGAAGGGCTTTTGTTCTTTCACATTTAGGATATTAGGCCTTTCTATTAGAAATTCTGTATTTCAGATTCTAAAAAAATATGCACTTTGTCAGCACACTCAAATGGTAAGAACAGCTTCCATTTCTTAGACACTGTCTATGTTGCAGACAGTGTTTAAGTGCTGATGAATTCATTTAACCCTCACAACAATCTTATGGGGTCAACAGTATTAGTATCTCCATTTACAAATATGGAAACTGAAGCCCAGAGAGGTTAAGTTGTCCAAAGTCACACAGCTGTCAGATGCAAAGGCAGGATTTTAGCCTAAATAACAGAGAATGCACATTTTATCATCATGCGCTAACCCTACTTATAGACATGATTCTGTGAGTGTGTGTCTGTGTGTGTGTGTGTGTGTGTGTGTGTGTGTTGCGTATACGTGTGTGTGTCTGTGTGTCTGCGCATCATATCTATATTGTATGTTATGGGTATGTGAGGGGTTTTATATTTAAAATGATAATATTTCCTGGATTTTACCATCTAACCATTTTTAAGTGTATGGTTCAGTGGCATTAAGTACACTCACATTGTTGTACAGTCATTACTCTTTTTGTCTTGTAAAACTGAAACTATATAACCATTAAACAGTAACTCTCCATTCCCTCCCCTGCTCCCAGCCCCTGGCAAGCACCATTTTCTTTTCTTTCTCTCTTTATGAATTTGATTACTCTAGATACCTCATGTAAGTAGATTTCTACAGTATTTGTCTTTTTGAGACTGGCTTATTTCACTCATCCCAATGTCCTCAAGGCTCAACTTTATTGTAGTATGTGGCAGAATTTCCTTCTTTTCAAATGCTGAAAAACTAATATTTTATTGCATATATAAAATATTTTGTTTATCCATTCATCCATCGATACGTGATTGGGTTGCTTCCAGCTTTTGACTGTTGTGAATAATGTTGCTCTGAACATGTGTGTACAATTATCTCTTTGAGACGTTGCTTTCAGTTATTTTGGATATGTACCCAGAAGAAGAATTTCTGGATCATATGGCAATTCAATTTTTAATTCTTTGAGAAACCATTGTACTGTTCTCCATAGCAACTGCACCATTTTACATTCCGCCAGCAATGCACAAGGATTTCATTTTTCCACATTCTTATCAACACTTGTTACTTTCTGTTTTTATCATCGTAGCCATCTTAATGGTTTGTAGGTAGGGTGTGTGTTTTAAGTTCTTGAGAGTTTCTAGCTTCTGTAATCTGAGTTACAACATATACTGTAGAATTGACCTCACTTTGAATGTTTTCCATGAACATGTCCTCTATTTTAAAAGGAGGTAATAGACATAATGACACATAATTCGTACCAAATGGCCCCTCAGACATGTGGCCTCATGCTTTATACATGTGACCCTGCTCTTTGGACCAAAGAATGGCTCCTCGGCCACGCATTGACTGGAAGACAATGAGAAGTTTTGATGCCAAACAAAAAATGTTTCCCAAATTATATCTGACCAAATATCCTCTCTCCGTTTCTAGCCCACTGTCTCTGTGGGCTGTCTCCCTCTGTAGGTTTAAACTCACAAAGTTTGAATTTCAGCAGGTTAGTCCTTAATGGCAGGGGAAGTAAAAGCAAGTGAAACAGATTGAGTATTTAAGAAAACACAGTGGTGGAATATTTATAGACACCAGTTCTGGAACGTTTGACCTACAATCAGGTCATCCGAGCTACCGTTTCACCCAGTGGTACTCTAATGTTGGGGAGATCTGTTTCCCCATCAGATTTTGCATTTTCTCTCTCACACCTTCCCCATAAACAATGTGACCTTTGTACTTTGCAAAGGCCTCTGCTTTTTTGCCACCTAAAAATGTATATCATGGAGGTTTTAAACAAAGATATACATTTACCAAAACTAAGTATTAACATTTGAATTTTATAAAGTTATTCCTAATTATTTTTAGAGGTAACTTTAGTGAGTTACTTCTTTGCACAGTTAGTAAGTTACTTATTTGATTAAAAATCAAGAAAAGGCCAGGCGTGGTGGCGCACGCTTGTAATCCCAGTACTTTGGGAGGCAGAGACCGGAGGATCCGGGTTCGCGGCCAGGCTCAGCTCTCTCTCTCTCTCTCCCTGTCTCTCTCTCTCTCCCTGTCTCTCTCTCCCTCTCTACTTAGTGAGGCCCTCCACAACTTCGTGAGACCTGGTTTCAAAATAAAGTATAAAAAAAAAATAGGGCCGGGGGTGTAGCGCGGAGGTAGAATGCCCCTGGGTTCAATCCCTGGTACTGCAAAAAAAATCAAGAAAAGCATTTTCTTATATTCAATCCTAAAATCCAATATTAGCTTACTTCAGCAAGTCAGATACAAACTGAGGAAAAAAATAAACATTTTCCCTTAATCCATACATTTCCTTCTACTGAAACAATGGGTAACTGGTTGCTAAAATACGGTCCTCACACTTAACTCACCCCATTGAAAAAGAGAAACAAATATGCACTTAACTATGCCTCCCTCATCAGTAATGTAAAAACAACAAAGATAATAACAGACTGTCTCTATACCAGTAACATGAACAAGTAGCAAAATGAGGAGAGGTTCAGGGGTCAAACTATACTGATATTAAAATCAAAACAACAGTGTCATGCTATTAAAATGTATATAAACAAGCCCATGGTGGAGACTATAAATTTCAAACTACAGCTAGATTTCCAAATCTTAGCAGAAGTGACTTACGAGTCTCCTCTGGTACAGTATGTGAGCCAGGCTCACAGACTAAATAAATACAACCTTTTGACCCCAAACATGAGGAATGAAAACAAGGCACAGAAAAGCCACATAACCTTTTTGTAACTAGGCTAATAAAGGTGTTGAGCTTTAATGTGCCCAGTTTTATTCAAACTATTTAAAGTGAGGTGGGGAAAAGAGGGAGTAAATATCAATATACTTGTTAACTAACCATACATGTGATGTCATCCTGGCCTTCACAAATCCATTCTGATTCAGGAATCAGTAATAATATTTACAGCCATTAGAATCATCATCATCATCATCATCATCATCGTTGTCATCATCATCATAATATCTGCAGCCATTTGTTGACTGATTATTGTGCCAGTCACTTTATGTACATTATCTAATTTAATGTCTACAACAAGCCCATGAAGTAGGAATTATGTTCTACATTTTACACGTGAAGTTCAGTTATTTGACCAAAAGTATGAAACTACTAAACAACGGAGTGGGTATACAAAATCCATTTTGCCTGACATCAAAACTCATGGGTTTCTTTCTGTGTGTGTGACACTACCCTTCATAGTAGATACTACGTACATAGTAATAAAGAAAGAATTTAACAAACATCTGTTGAGGAAAATGTGCCAAAAGCTCAAGTCACAAAATGTTATATATTCTTGAAAGATGCAATGTGTACTGCTATGTACTTTGATTCCTGGCTTGATGTATGCAAACAAGAATTTATAGGCAAATGAATTCTGTCTACGATTTCTTAGCACATATTCTGTTTTCAACATAAAGAAATTCCTTTACCTCTTTGTCTTACTCTCCCCCAGAAACCTGTTAATTCCCTTGTCTAGACCCCAGGCACTCCTTTCCTAGACAGCTATAACCCCCTTCCCGCCAGTCTCCTGACACCATGGCCAAAGCTATTTTCCATGCCTGCCACTTTCATGGTGTACTTTAATATGAAATCCCTAAGGTTTCCCATGGCTCTACTAATTATGGAACTGTGGGTACTTCCCTTCAGGAGCTTACCCCACCCCACCTGTCTGTTCCCTCCTCTACTATAATCTGTCTGTTTTTTTATACTGTGTATTAGGGAGTGGATACTACACCCTTCGTCCTAGACAAGCTGGCTCCTTTACATTCCTCTTCATCTCAAAGGTTCATGCAAGCTGCTCCAAGTCATATTTGCAGAATCATCTGCCAAGGAAGGAATTCAAGGTTGGCAACCAGCTTTCTTGACTCTTCCAGAGTCTTTTGAACAGATCTGTCTCACTGTTCACTCCAGGAGATCCCTCTCCACCATATTACTGAATTTGGCAATCAGAATGGAGCTGAAGGGCCATTCCAAGTGGATTTGCTAAATCAGCTTTTAGTCTGTGATGGACAAGTGACACTGTATTCCAGCAAGAGGCTTATTCCAGTTACAGTAGAAGCTAGCCCTTGCTTTGCCCTGTTTGCTCTATGATCTGTATTCTTCCTTATTTTCAAATCTATACTTTACAGAGAAAGAAATTCAGCTGAGGATTGGGAGATGGTGCTCCTCTTAGCCAAGCAATGTTCTTTTCTATTCACCATGATTCCTTGGCCAAACTGCAGAGGGTTTGTCCTGCTATCCTGCATGACTGTTAATGTGATAGCAGGGAGGCAGTCTCCATGGCACTCAGCACGTCGCCTTTGGAATCACGTCACGATGCATGTTAGGACACTTAGAGTATCTCTCGTGCTCTTTTTTCTGAGACTGCAATTTGTAAAGCCACAGTAAGCTAGAAGCTGCTGATGTCCATATTTGTCACTGTGTGGAAAGGACTTTCTTGAAAAGGAAGGCAGCGCAAATCGAGCCAAGAGAAGAAGAGAGCCCTGCCAACATCATGTGAGCCCTTGAATGAAGCTATGCCCGCAGACAAAGTCATCCCTCGGACTTTCTAGTGATGCAGGCCAAGAAATCCCTATGTGATTTTAGCTTAACAAGGGTAGTTAGAATCGTTTTTGTTACTTGCAATTGCGTGAGCTCTAAATAATAAACAGTGTGTTGCTGAGAGGAAAGATGGCCATGTGAGGTGTATTTCACAATGGGAAACAGATGGTACTCTCTAATTGGATAACTTTAGGGGATTCTTTAAATTAGGTTCTGTTTACCATGGTATGGGCAGGGTGGACCAGAACCATGGGATTGTGCATTAACTCAGGATGGTTATAGTGGTATTATAACCACCTTTAGTCTTAGAAGGACAAGGGAGTGATCCGGTTATGGGTGATTTCATACCATGTCCTGTCCAGAAACAGAGCAGGCATTATAAGGTTAAAACAGGCTGCTTCCTATTCTTCCCAGCCTGGTGTTTGGACTTCTTCTGTCCTGAGCCTGCTGGGTCAGCATGGCAACAAAGATAAGATGAAGGCCAACACTGAGAAAGTTACAAACCTTAAAACTTAGGCCACGGGCCTGGGAAGAGCTGAAAAAGAAAAAAAAAAACATTATCCTTTCACATAGATGCTGACAAAGCAGATCTATTGGCCTGGGAACTTAGCAACTCAGGTAAGGAAGACCAGCTGGGACAAACCCTATTTAAGATCTGGGGATCCAGGGGGGCGTCAGCACTCTGTTCCATTGCGTTCTGTTCTCCTCGGAGGCGTGATGCTTCTCTCTCTCTCTCTCTCTCTCTCTCTCTGTCTCCATCCCCCCCCCCCGCTTTGAGACATGGCACATTACTCCTGCTTTTATAATAAATCTTTTTGCCCTGCACTAAATTCCAACTGTTTGTCCTGGCTCTTTATTTCCCGGTCCATGATATCTATCTGGGCTAAGGAAAAGAACTCACGGTGACCAATGAAACTATAACAGGAGGGAGTAGTTTCCAGAACATAAAATAAAAACTCACATAGGAAAAGTAACCTTGAAAAAAGCAGTGATGTGGTGTCAAGGGACACAGCCAATGTAGGGTGTACTTGCAGGAGAATAACAGGGGAAGACACACACTGACCTCACTCCCGTTGTCATTTGCTGCCTGCATCCCTACTGGCCATACTCAGCTGGAAGTCAGAGAAGCCTATGATGTAATCCACACAAGTTGTTTCCCAGGGAAGACGCCCAGGGTTAGAAGGGCGAAAGTTGATCTATTGTCTCAAGTGAAAGTGATTCAGCACAGCCTATATGCTTATCCCTTCCCCATTCATTTTGTCCTTCATCCAGTTAAAAAGCATACGTTCTCATCTCAGGAGACATGCGAAGTCCTAATAGCTTTTGTATTGTTGTGCAGCGATGTCAGTTCCATCGTACTGTCACCTGTATTTCAAGGTCACCACTGCCTGTGACTATGGTGCACTGTCTGTACTCCATTAGCTGGTGCCAGTAATGCATGGAGATCTACCCAGAAGTGAAGCCCATGCTTTTGTCTCCACAATACCAGTCATTATGAACTCCACATGAAGTCAGGTTGTGAATGAGGAAAGCATGGCAAAGCAGTAGAAGCAGACACAGCGTGAGTCTGAGCCACCTGCTCCTATAGTTAATGAATATACTCAGGACCGGACTTGTGTATAGTACTTCAATTTTATACTAGAATATTGTCGCTTATATCCAATGTTATTTTCTGTAGATCAGATAGTATTTCATAGATGTGGAACAAGTTGCATAGTCATTTTACATCTCATGGTCAAGTGTTTAGTATTTGCCAGAGTCTAGCAGCAAGCCAAACCTATTTTGCAAGTAGAAAATAGTTGTCAGTAAAGAAGGACATGGCCTTATTCCAGAACCCTGGGTATCTGTGCTCTTGGTTTTCCAATTGAGTTTGCCAAAGACTTGAAAAGCATCTATGTCTGCCATAGATACTTTCTTTATTAGGAAGTGGTCTATGCTACGAGGTCCAGAGAACAGAGCATTCTATACTCAGTGTAGATCTGCTACAGAGCCCATTTATAGGTCTGACTCAAAAATTTTAACCTTATTAATTATCAACATATGAGTGAAAAGCTATACCCAAATAGATACACTATCTACAAAATCCTAACTGATCATAGGCGTGCACCTCTTTCTAGGTGTTGGGTGTTGTGTCAGATGCAGCAACTCAGAGAAGATATCACAATAGGCCCAGTGGCCCACCCACACTTCAGATTCTAAATTTTTACTTTCCCATGCCCTCTAGAATGAAGCTATCTTATTAAGACTTCTGGAGTCCTTGTTACTTCCTGCTTACCAGACCCAGTTAACACAATGTAACCATTATATAGTAGATGAATGAGGTTTTCCATGAAATAAAGGGATTATCACGGTCCAGCTAGATAATATTATAATGCACAGTAGAAGAGTTGACATAGCCCTTGGGCAAAATTATAATGGTATACTGCAGTCCCTGCCATATACATGCAAACTGCTCCTGATTTTCCTCACTGGTTAAAATAAATGGCACCACAGTTGTAAATGTAATCACCGCATGACTAAGTTGGCTATCACCCACTATTATTTTCAAAGCACATGTCCCCTGCATGGGCCAAACAGGAATGTTAAATAATATATGTAAGTATAGCCACCATTTCATTTCAGCTAATTTTTTATAGTGAAACTAATCTCTGTAGTACCTCAAGAATGGGATATTGCTTTTAATTCATCATTTTATTGTGGCAGGGGGAGAGAGAAAAAGGATTGGAAGTAATCCCAGGGGTTTTCACTTGACCTTTTCTACCATAAACATGCTCTGTTCCATAGGTCAGGACTTCCATATGGGAATTTTGACTTTATGAAATACATCAATTCTCCTAAATTTTCTAGATAAGAAATTAATAATAGTATTTATCCCTGGTCCCAGTAGAGAGCTACTATTAGATCTGAGCCAATATCCCTCTATTATCTGGCTTCTGTAAGACCCTGTTCATTGGGACACAGAGCTATCTTGCATCTCTAGGGATTCGTTTCAGTTCATAGACAACATCCAATAACCCTCTGAAAGTCTGGGCATTCCCCTTTCCTCAGTGCATAGTCACATAGTAAATGACTTCAGATCAACCCTGGGAAAGTCTTGAGGAAAGCTCTATAGAATCAATATATCCATATTACATTATTGATCCTCAAAGGGGCCCAGACTACTCCTCATTAAAGAGGCTTCAGGTGTTTGAACCAATTTTCTTCTACCAATTAAGAAACATGATAGAAGGCATGAAGCCCTTTAAAGACTTAAGTTTCTATACTCTGTACCAAACAATATTCTAATTAAGTATGCCAAGCACCCCTTTAGTGAGCTGCCCATATAGCTATTTCTATCAGTTCCATAATCAATTAAGCATTGTCACAGATCCCTGCTGATCAAAATCCTATCATTGCCATTCCAATCCGATGGCTTATTATAGTAATAGTCCTCACCTCTGACCATTATTTGCTACTAAATGTCCTCTCCAAGTCTGAGTCTCTCTACTCACATAGATATCAGCAGCCCTGATTACATTGCCTTATTTCCTCCATCATCACTTACCTAAAAGAAGCCATTAGAGAACTTTTCAAGGAAACTGATGTCCCTCACACTAAATCATTTCTTAATGCTTTAATGAATGGTGGGTCCTCTGGGCCCACCCAAGAGGATGAGTAGGAAGTTGCTAAGCAGTTTGGATTATATTTATTCAAATATTCCCATCTTCCTAAGCTTTCAGACTCTGTCCTTTCTATATGCCAGGCAAGTTCCACATGAGTCCAGAACTCAATTAATAAACCTAGTACACTACTAATGCTCTTTTAAGGCCCCGGAGATGGTATATTAAATACAGACTTCCAGATGAGTGTAACCATGGCAATGACTTTGGCCTGGTCAATCCTTGTATTTCTCTCCCCTGCTCTAAAACATTTAGAAATTTACTTCCACACATATTACCAGGATCCTACTGATGTAGACTGACGAATTCTTCTGTCACTGTATATGTTCTTTCCTCATGGAGGCAGATTTGAATTTTTCAAATTGTGCTATATTGTAAAATAACTCTCATTTTAGGTCTAAAAGGAATGAGAGTTGATGAATTTTGGCCTTGAAGAAAATTAGCACCGGTTTGAGTCAACTTCCTTAGAATCAATCATTGAAAAGCTTGTAGAAGGAAGTTGGGTAGAGATTATCTCCCCAAGAAAGAGAATTTGGAGTTTCAAAGTTCTCAGCCCCTCTTATATCTATTCAAATGTCCTAATCCCCTGCCTCAGGGTACAACTCCTTCCTTAGATGAGAAATCTGGAAGACTTGAGCATTTAATTGATGGTGCAGTTCCACATCTGTTATAACCAGCCCTTAGCTTGTGCCTCCACCAACTGTGCCCTGCAAAAGTAGGAGATGAGGAATTCCCTCCATGCTCCCATAGATGGCTTTTTGTTCTCCACAAGTATTATATGATTTGTATTTCTTAATTTCTCTTTTCCCCAAGGAAGTTCTTGAGGAAAATAAGAAGCTGACTTAGTCCATGATCTTTATAAACTCTATTGTTGCCATAGTGATCTCTCAATGCTATGCTTCCATCAGAACATCTACAACACCATCGATGGTAATTTAGGTAACAGCAATGTCTTTCTGTCATGGTTAGATATAGAGTGCCCCCTAAGGAGCTCACATATTAAGCTCAGGGCTAATATAGTTAAGTCATGAGAGTTGTAATCCCAACAGTGGATAAATCCATTGTAATAGATTTACCTGGGTGGTTGCCTGGGCTGATAGGGTGTGGCTGGAGAAAGTGGGGCTGGGGCTGTGACCTTGGGAATTATATATGGTTCCTCCTCCCTCTTCCTCTCTTGTGCAGGCCTCTATGATGTGAGAGCAAAGCCTTGCACTCTCCCTCTCTTGACTTCCTGCTGCCTCCATTCCCTGAGATCCACAGTTCCCAACCTCATATGGACTGAACCCCCAAATCCCCAAGGACATCCCGAAGGAAATCATGAACACAGAAATCCTTCCTCTAAGTTATGTGGTCAGGTCTTTGGATTATAGCAGTGAGAATGCTAACTAAGACACTTTCCATGCCATAGATTACCCATTCTCATCTTCCCCCGATGAGATAACCCCTTGCTCTATGAATTTATGAGACAATCCCAGAATCTCACTTGGATGCCCTATTTCCTTTGGCCAACTCCAGTACCAATAAATCCTAAGTACAATTCTAATAATGGTATTATTCAGGGTCACAGCAGGAAAGAGATGACACATTCAAATTAGGATAATTCAAAGGAGGCTTATTTACAAAGGGAAAATTTACCAAGATGACATATAGGGAAACAACAAGTGATAATGCACTATTCCAGGTTGTTAACACTCACAGTTCAAAGATGGCAATGAGTAGAATAAACGAGTTTTGGAATCTGGAATTTTTTTTATTGGTGCATTATTATACATAATAGTGTATTTGTTGCTATGTAGTTGAACATGCACATAACATAATTGATCAGTTTCATTCCCCAGTACAACCCCTTTTCCTCCCCCAGAATCTGGAGAGACAAGGAGACTTTAATAAAGTCTAGTGAAAGAACATTCCAGGAAAAGGGAACAAAAAGTACAGAGACCTGAAACTTCAGAGGAAAAGCAAGTAGACCAGTATCTGGAAGAGAGAAAGTAAGACTATTAGGAAAGAAGATGAAGAACAAAGGGAGGTTCTAGGTATTATGGGTGCTTTGTAGGGCTTCTGTGTTTACCGTATACTGCATAGGAAGATTCCAGATGGTTTAAGCAGAGTAATAACAAAATCTGGTTTATAGTTTAAAAGGATCACACAGGAAACTCTGGCAACAACAGACCAACATGAAGACTAGTTGGAAGTTCATTCTTAGGAAGGCATGGTGGTGGTGGAGGCAGTCAGATTTGAAAAACAAAGGCTGATAGGAATTGCCAAAGAGTTGAATATGAGTCTTGAGGTAGGAAGGAGGAAAGAGTGAAGTTTTTGAATGGAGGAGCTTAGAAATGAATTTGCCATTGACGAGGTTGGAGAAGACTGTGTAAAGGTCTGGTGGGGACAAACAGGAATTCTGCTTTGAGCATGTTAGACTTGAAGAACGTTTAGAAAGCCAAGTGCAGGTGTGATGCATAGTCTGGAGTTCAGAGATGCAGTCTGGTTAAAGACAGTACTAGTTGAGATCTGCTGGGAAGTAGATATTGATGGAGAAGAGTACCATCAATTTCAAATATAAGCCAGCCTCTGAGCAAATTTTATCTTAACCTTATTACTCTGAGGATCTTTGAAAATGTGGAAAGTCCCTGAGTGCAGTGGTGCATCCCTGTAATCCCAGAACTTGGGAGGCTGAAACAGGAGAATCTCAGGTTCAAGGTATGTGCACAGTAACTTAATGAGACCCATTTCAAAATAAAAAGGGTTGGGGTGCAGCTCACAGATAGAATGCCTCTGGGTTCAATTCCAATTACCACCAAAAAGAATTGTGGAAAGTCCAGAGACTATTCTGTCTCTCAAGTGAACTATATAAAGTCCTAATTTAAGGCTGCTAAACATCACGGCCCAGCCAGGCATGGTGGTGCATGCCTATAACCCCAGTACTTCGGAGGCTAAGACAGGAGGATCACAGAATCATTACCAGCCTCGGCAACTTAGCAAGGCCGCTCAGCAACCTAGGGAGACCCAGTTTCAAAATAAAAAATAAAACAGGGCTGGGGTGGGGGGTGTAGCTCAGAGGTAGAATGCACCTGAGTTCAATAGCCAGTACCCCCAAAAAATAAAAATAAAAGTATGACCCACCTGATGAACATGGACATGAGAGAAAATACAATCTCTATAGACTTGTATTTCTTTATTCCCTCAGGTTTCACACATGTGAAATATGCCAGAAAGTACTTAGTTAAGGTCTCATCAGAGGTCAAGCCAGTGTTTAGGCCTTTTGGAGAAAAGCCTTTTTTCCAGTTGAATCCAAAATAATTTCTCAAGGTCTTCCTCAGCAATCCTTTGAAGGCCATAGAGAAAAGGATTAATATGCATCCACCATAGACAGCAGCTATGCTTACAGTTTGTCCCCAAGTAAAATCACGAAGGCCCAAAGCTGCCTTGATGCTTCTGAATAAGAATCTCTCCAGTACCATCAGTAGTGCATCTGATGACATCCCTGAGAGAGTGTGAACTGTGGGCCCTTAAATCCATCCAACGTTCTGGCTTGCAGATTGAAAACTTGCTCCTGGACAAATTGTTTCAACATATTTTTTTATTGTTGGTAATCACAACATCCCATGTCACTCCTGCCCTGGTGCATGCCCAGTTTGCACTGGAAGATAACATGTCATGGATATTAAATGACTTGTCAAGACACAGAGCAAGTCAGAAATTGGCTGTCCTGGTTCCAGCCCTGGATTTACTGCCTTGTTTTTTCGCTTCTACAAAGGATCGCTCTTAAACCACGCACAGTCGCCAGCAAATGTCAGTTTTATACACACTAATAAAACTGGGAGCAGTTTAGAAGCCTGTATTATTTTGAACCCTGTTCCCAATGGCCCTTTAACCTTCAAATTTTGAGTATTACTTTCCAAATTTTGAAAGATAATGGAGAAAGAGAACAGAAATTAAACCCTGGCAGCAACTAAAAAAAAAAAATGGTTGAGTATATAAAGCAATATACAGTTGTGAACTCCTTTACCAGAGGGTTGTCAGGATGTATCATATATTATTTCGTGGCCATTTAGAAATAACCAGTTTTATTTTGCTGACCTAGTTGGTTGCATCTCACAGGAGTGCACACAGTGCTGAACCTGGCGAGTGAAGAACGTGAAGGTTTGTGTTCCTGCCAGCGAAGCCTGTGCATAACCTGGGACAAAACTCAAATTTCTCACCAGTAAAGCTGGGCCATAACACTTTCTGTTTACATTATGAAGGCCACATCAGTTATTGCATGAAAAAAGGAGGACTGAGGATAGAAACAGTTCAAATAATAACATGGCAAAATATGATGGTCTTACCATCAATTTCACTAACATGTATGGGAAGGGGGGAAGGGGAAGGGGTAGGAAACAGAAGGAAATATACCAAGTGCCATGAGTATGTATATTTATATCACTTTGAACTTCACTGTAGTATATAATTGCAATGCACTAATAAAACTATTTTAAAATAAGGGGTAAGCACTAAACAAATAATAGTAACTAAAAATAAAAGTAGCAATAGATTATATTGAATAATACTTTGGGCTAGGTACTGTTCCATTCTTGTCTCTAAATATTCACAGAATCCTCCTAGCACATCCAAGTATTATTTTTCTTTCATTAGTCTGTTTCATGGCTAATATATTCAAGTGCTAGGAATGAATGACTTTTGTATCTTATGGATTTTTATATTTTTATTGGTGTACTGTAATTATATATCATTGTGAGATTCAAAGTGATAGATTCATATATGCACATAACCCTTGGTGTATTTCCCTCATCCTCTGCCTCCTCCACCTCCCCATCCTCTGCGTATATGTTAGTGAGATCAGTAATGATACCTTCAAATATGGACAGAACATTATCTGAAGTGTTTCCTTCCTCAAGCCTTTTCCCCTCCATTCCTCCCTTCCCCAATCCCTTCCCACTATTCTGGTCTCACTCTTCATTCATCTGAAGTCCCTTTTGTTTCCTATTTTGTCTGTAGCTTCCACATATGAGAGAAAGCATACAACCTTGACTTTCTGAGATTGTCCAATCTCACTTAGCATAATATTTTCTAGTCCCATCCATTTTCCTGCCAATAACATAATTTTGTTCTTTATGGCTGAGTAAAACTCCATTGTGTGCAATGGAGTATTCAATTTTTTTATCCATTCATCTATTGACAGACACCTAGGTTGGTTCCATAATTTGGTTGTTGTGAATTGTGCTGCTATAAACATGAATTCCTCTAGTATTCTGACTTTAATTCTTTGGGAAAGATACCAAGGAATGGTATACATGGGTGATTCCATTCTTAGTCTTTTGAGGAACCTCCATACTGATCTCCACAGTGGTTGTACTAATTACAAATCAATGCATTACTCTTGATGCTATTCTTACAGGAATATTGAAACTGGATCATGAACCACCTTCTCAACCACCTAACACTCTGACCTTGCTAAGTGATGTGCCAATTCTAAGCAGGTTGGGAAATGCTTCGCAGGCTCAAATCCACAATGAGTTGTGACTGGAATTACGGATGCCCTGGAATTCCACACAGGAATTTAGGCTTCAACGTAGCAGTGGGATTAAGGCAGAAGGAGGTGCGAGGAAACTGGTTTTGAAACAGTGTTGACATAGCAATCATACTGCATTTCTGCTTAATGGATAATGCACATATAGTATATGTAATATATATAAATATATATAATGCATATGTAATGTATGTATAATGAAAGTTAATTATACCCAAAAATGTTTAAATGCTTTTGTTCATACTCTGCAGAAGATGAGAAAAACAGCAATTGTCCATGTCAGAGTGTGTTTGAAAAATGAAAGCCGAAAGTGATTTTAGGGACATACAATGTGATCCACCTCCCCCCTTATGTGACAACTGAGTGGGACTTTATTCAGGCAGCTGGTGTGCAGGTATGAGTCTCAGACTTCCCTTTCCCGCTTTTGCTTTCTCCTTTTTCATCTGTTTTCTCCTCTACCTTTTATCTTCTCATTCATTTCCATTTCTCTGTCCCTTTCTTTCCCCTACTCTTTTTCTACCACTGCTCACAGTCCTCCCTCTCCAGCCTTCCCTCCCTTTTACTCTCTTCCTTCCCTGTTCCCACCTTTCCTCATTTTCATCATATTATTTGGGCTCTTGCCAAAATCTGCTAGCCTAGCGCTCCATTTCCTGCTAATGAAGGATCCTTTCTTCCTAGTCCACCCAGATATTGCCAGCTCCCCCTGCTCCTACAACCTGCCTGGTTCCTCTTAGGAAAGACTTCTCTAGCTGGAATAGCAAGCTTGCTGCCCAGACTCCCCCACAGCGCCCCACTCCACACGGCTTGTCAACCCCCTTGATCCTAATGTTGCCATGAACCACATCTGTCCTCCCCATGCTTCTGGGACATAGAGCACTGGCCAGCCTTGATCCCCTGGGAGCCCACCCTCCTGCAGACATCTCTGACCCAGTTCACCTCTGACCTAGGCCTGCCATTCCCACCCCCTATCTCTTAGTGGTCACTGAGTTCCCATGTTCTCTGAACTCATACTTGAGAGGGTTATGGTGCAGTAAGACAACACAGGCACATAGAAACTGGCGACTCAGAGGATTGCAGAGAAGAAGGGATGAATAAGGGCTTAGGTGGTCAGAGAAACTCCACAAAGATAGAACTTAGAAACTAAAATTAGAAGGAGTAAAATTAACAGAGAAGTTAAGAGTCTTTATAAATAAAATATTATATATTGCTAGAACATGAATTTTGAGGCAAGAAATCAAGAAAGATTATGAAGGCAAGTCATGGACAGCTTTGCATGCTATGTTAAGAAGGAGTGAGAGCCAGAGGCCAGGGAGAAGAGACTGGCTGCAAAAGGGCGTGTCTGGGTTAGCTCAGGTCCAGCAGGAAATTGCAGGGCAGATTGCCAACAGGGCATTAGGAAGCAGGTGTTCGTGAACATGTGGGCACCCAAGGTCTACCCAGGCACTCAGGCTCAGAGAAGCAGAGTAATTCCTATCTCAAAAGAACAAAGGTCCTTGTATACCCACCAAACCTCATGCATATTGATGCAGTACTAACCCCATAGCACTGAGTACTGCCTGCCAATTGCTGAACCAGGGCACGCAGAAACTAAAAATAAATATACTTGTTTGGCTAAAGCAAAAAAGTTCATGTGGCAAAAATTAAGATTGGATGTATAGGAGATGCCCAGATTCTGAAAAGTCTTGGAGGGGCTTAGCAGTTTAACTTTTTTTTACTATGGGCAAATGGAAGTTCATTTGATATTTCAACAAAGTCAGGACAAAGAGTTCTGGACTAATGCTTCTACTAACAATTCTAGCCCAAGAAACATTTTAGTTCCAAGCACATATATATTGGCCAAATATAAAAAGCTAAATTTTCAATAAGAAATACATTGAAGGATAGTATGCTTTACAGTCATTTTCACCGTAAATTGTCTTCACCTTGTAATCCACATTAACCAGCTGAGATGCTACTTTTCAAGAATACAATCATGGCATGAAAGCACTCTGTGCTCATGTCTCTCTGTTTAGTAGGCAAGAAAACAACCACTTTCACCTTAAATCCCAGGGTTATTTTAAATTAAAGGTAATAAAAAACTAAAGTACCTTGAATTCATCAATAGAAATGTGCTACATGAGTGTCAGGTTCATAAATTTTAAGAATGCCTCCTTTTCTGCAGCCTAACAGCTGGCCTGAGAAAAGAAAAAGATTGAGTTAGACCCAAGTCGGGGTCACTATGTGCCATAGTGTGATCATCTCACTGTACATTTCAAAACTTCTTATTTAGAGAGTAAGAACACAGAACTTTCCCCTGCTAATGTAGATATCAAAAGAACAGCAGAAAACAACAGCCATGCATGTTTTGTCTGACTACTGCAGGAATGCTGATGGACAAAAGATGATCCCATTAGCTGGGCTCTCCAGAGAAGCAGGACCAATAGCTCTCTATGCCTTCTTGGAATGTTCCTAATATATTAATCAAAAATTTTCATCTAGAAGTGGTGGCACAAACATGTAATCCCAATACTTGAGAGGCTGAGACAGGAGGATCACAGGTTTGCAGCCAGCCTCAGCAATTGTTGAGATTCTCAACAACCTAGGAAGACCCTATTTCAAAACAAAAAATAAAAATGCCTGAGCATGTAGCTCAGGGAATGTAGAATGCCCCTGAGTTCAATCCCCAAGACAACAACAACAACAACAAAAAATTTTCCAAGTGCAAGTAACAGAAATTCAACCCAACTAACAGGAGCGATAACTATTTAGGTTGATCATGGATTTGAAGCTATAGGAACCCAGACCTCAGAACCCAACATTGCTGGGACTGTCTCTTCCTTCTTCTCCTTCCCTTCCCTCCCCTCCCCAACACCACCCCTCCTCCTCCTCCTCCTCCTCCTCCTCCTCCTCCTCCTCTTCCTCCTTCTTCTTCTTCTTCTCTCTCTCTCTCTCTCTCTCTCTCTCTCTCTCTCTCCCTCCCTCCCTCTCTCTCATCTCTCTCAGAACCAGAGAGAAAGACAGAGGGCATTTTGTGTTGCTTTATATTGCAAACAGATTTTCACTGTTTCAGAAAAATGACCACTTTCCAGAGAAAGAGATGTCTTCCCAATTTTGTAATTTCAGCCAAAATGAATTACCCTCTCCTACCATCCACCTGCCAATATTGGCAAAGGATTTATTGGTTTACCTCAGTTATGACTCTCCCCCTGGAGCCATCAAGGTGGCCTAAGGTGTAAGTAACAGGATTGCCCAAACCTGGGTCACACTTGCATCACTACAAAGGAAAGGAACTGGGGGTGCTGTTTCTTGGAGATCAGATCTGTTGATCAAAAGTATGTCCACAACTACATGGAATTTGGGGAGGAGGGTGATTTCCTATAAAAGGGAAGTGGGACCAATAAAAACAATGTGTCTGTTACCATTGCTTTTTTGCCCCCTTTTACGTTTTTATTTTTCCTTTGTATTAATAAAACTATTCTGGTTTAAATTTCTTCACATTCATTTGTTCCATGAGCATTTGGTTTGATCTCATCCTTGAGATACGTGTCGCTCTGGCTAAATGTGTGAGGCATCAGACAACTAGAAAAGGAGCACTGCGAGTCATCGTCATTGTAAGATCAAAGCGAACAGGTGTACGCGTCAGAGGTGGCAGCAGGGAACGGCCGAAAGTACATGGGCATTGAAATTGGACTTTGCCTTTTTTTAGGTGGTGACCTTAAGTAAATGGCTTACTGTAAACGATGGTAATAACTATCTCACCGGATTTTTATCAGGCTGTGAGCATTCGAAGTGAACGTCTGAGCACAGTACCTCTAACACAGTGAACGCTTGGGAAATATTGCTTCTTTGTCCCTAACACCTATATATACATCCTCCAGGGTTTCTCACTCCATGTTGAAAAGTTCAAGTGGAAAGGTTTAAAGGAACAACTGGCTAGAGTGACCCTGGACATACATGGCATGCTCCGAGGCTTGCCGATAAGCCATCAAGCAAAATTCATGACGAGCATAAGACAAAGCCTGGTGGCTCTGTGTCTAGAAGATATAGTCCCAAAGAGTAAATATGGCCAGAGAATCCAAAACACTTCAGCAGCCTCTGGGTAGAGGTAAAAGAAGAGGGGAACAGATGTCATATCATAAAGACTGCACAGCTTAAATGTCTCCCTCCCAGAGAGTCCTTCTCTAACCGACTGATTTAAAGGAGGCCTCCTCAATTATTACTGCTCTATCCCCAGGACCCAGGAGAGTGCCTGGCCAGTAACTGACACTCAATAAATACATGTTAAATAAAAGGCAAAGGAGGGATAAGGAGAGAAATGTTCTTTAGTCAGGTCAGAAAACCAGCAGAGAAGCAAAATGAAGTCTATAATGGAGACCATATTTTACTGGACGTATTGTTCAGCTAATGAATCATTGACTTGCTTTGCTGACAGCTTAATATTCAATAAGGGTGGGGGTGTCATGAAAAGCTGGTTTTAGGTATGAAGGAAATACTCTGAAGATGTCATTTAAAGGCAAATTTATTAAAGTAATAGTTAAATTGCACAATTGTACCCGGTGGATTCTTATTTCAATTCCCAAAGAAAAAATATATAGTGCTCTGTGGCTGGGAAAATTGAAGACTCTCATATCTTAGTAGAAAATTATCACAAGACCATTTGCTTGGTGCCTGCTGTGGGCTGGGTGGTATTTCTCTCTTAACCTGCGAAGTAAGTATTATTGCGCCACCTTACAGGTGAAAAATTTGACGCTTAAGGAGGTGAAATGACTTGTCTAATGTCATGCAGCTAGGCAGAGTGAGATTTAAGCCCAGAGTTGTCTAGACATCTTCCTTTATGATATATAGGTACACGGCCTCTATGAAATATAAATATTATTTAAGCCTATAAATCACCTTATTAAATATTAAAAGCCTAAGTGATATCTTTATCAAAGCTCTATACATAGCATTATTGAAAAGTTTCTTTTAAAATGAAATGCTTTCATTTTAATCCTGTTTCTAATAGACTTCTATTACACCATTCAAAGTACATTTTCATAGAAAAGTGGGGCCCAGGGCATAATAGAAACATTCTTACTCAAACAGAACTCTTTAAAAAATCATGTTCCAGATAAAGTTAATGTACAATGATAAAATATTCATGTAAACCAAGCCACACAATTCAAACAAAGCACAGAAGTCATATTTACATCTGACAATAGTTCAATGTCTAAAACAGAAAATAAAGGGCAGGATGCTGCAGGCTTAAAGCTACTCTTCTAGAAAATTGCTTCACCCAAGATTCCATGTGTGGCCCTCAATGGCTGGTATGACTCTATTCAAAGCACATGTAGAAGCTGCTGGCTTCTAGAATTAAACAAGTTGAGTTGAGCTATACTGAGAAAAAGACAGGAAAAATCCAGAGGCAGCATTTCAAAATAGGTTGCAAGAAGTCTAATGAGGAAATTGATTTTCAGAAACATGCAGCCAACATCTGAAATATAACTCAAAAGAGTCCTCAGGCAGCATGCCAAGTTTCCTCTTTTTTTTATAATAAATTCACAGAATCGTTGCATTTTAATGCCCAGAAGAAAGTGGACGCTTCCACTCCTTATTTTTTATGTGGACTGAGATTCAGGGAAAGTGAAGTAACTCCTCCAGGATAGCACAGCTAGCTAGAAAGAGTTTTCTGTGCCATTCCATTAGGGTAAGCGTCTCTGTGTAAGATTTACTATCTTACTAACTGAAAATTCTATTTCAAGTAGCTAAACATAGTAGGCAACATTAACAAATTAGCAAACCACTATAAATTCTGTAATGATTATCTTTTTCTCAACTTGTTAAAGTAAAATGATAGCTTAGTAAAAAATTCTTCTTGGAGAAATTTGAACTCTTTAGAATAAAGATGTTTGGTGAATCTGTAAATAAACAAGTTGAAGTTAAAGCTAAACTGTCCAGCTTGTGCTAGCAATATTCAACGGTAGAATTTAGAGCAATCAACTTTATACCCTGATAGGATAAAAGAGACTGGGGGTAAGGATTCAGAACAGCTAGGATATTATTAGCAAAATACTTCTTTAATAGAAGCATGCCAATTGGCATGGGATACACAGGGACCAATTTGGAGTGGAAAACGAGAAAGGATCAAAGTGCCATGGAAAATAGGAGCGCATGAGAAGGAGCTGAGAGATGAATCCGTGCAGCAATAACTCATTTTCCTCCCTTGGCAGTCCTTCAGGACCAGCAGAACACAGGCCTGTCAATGGATGTGTTCAGCAAGGGCTTAAAAAATAAAACACTTAACAGCCCTGCCAAGCTACATTTTAAAAAAAAAAAAATTAAAAACCACTCTAACAATACTCTTGGGGATGTGAGTTTCCAAGAGTCAAGAAAGCGCAGAGCTGAGGTTTCTGCTTCGTACCTTCTTCCCTTTGCTGTGTTTCCTGCCCGGCCCTTTAGCTCAGATAGAGCAGAGGGATTGCAGGGTAAATTGATATGCTTGACACCACGTTCCTTAGATTTTGAAAGGCTTTTTTAAATTGGCAGCATTTTTTATTATTTTAATCATTTGCAATTTCATGTTGGAGTTTGACATAAAGCCATTTTCCATTTTTGTTGCCAGTAATAGAACTTGGGCAGCTGCCTCTCTGAACTAGCTCCGCACTGTTTCTCCACACTATCTATAATGTAACCCAGTTTTGGTGAGAGGAAAAAGTTCATGGTCCTTAATTACAGCTGCTGGGGTAGTTCTTTGCCAGACATGGGATGTTTCTGACCCTCATGGACACTCACAATGGGTCAGTTAAGTGTCTGGTCCTTTGAGTGAGTATCAGAGCATTGGAAATAGGGGAAGATTTCTTGGAAGGTAAAATTAAAAGGAGACTGCCACATCTGCTGATCAGGTCACCAGAATGGGACTCCACATAGCCAGACACTGGACACAGGAATGGCATAGGGGCTCACCTGCTTGGCTTGTGAATTGAGCTAACCTCACTGAACCCTAACTGTAGCATCTCAAAGTGGGAATTAAGATTAACATTTTTGATTAACATTGATTGGAAAATGTCTATGAAAAAGTCCTTTGTAAACTATAACATGATATGTGGAGACTGGTTATTAGTGTTACTAAGCAACATCATTTCCTTTATCAGTACATGCACACACACACACACACACAAGATGCAGACAGAACACTTCCGGTTACTTCATTACTTGAGTAGATTTTGATTCCCCTGCCTCATGTTAATTAAAGTGTCCTTATATTAGTGAGATATATTCTATAAGTCTGGTAAGACTTGAAATAGATTTGTCTTGGTGAAAGTAATTGAGACAGATCCTTATTGGAATGAATAAGGAAGCTATCATAAATTCTCCCACCATATTCCTGACTGGTAACAGAGATGGAAATTGAAGGCAGGTGGAGGAGGGACTTGGGGAGTCCAAGTCATTGCCTTAGCGCTGCAATATTTAAGAGAACATTTATATAAAATGGAAAGAATGTATAATTCCATTTACATGAGGTACCTAAAATGGTTAAATTCATAGAAACAGGAAGTAGGATAGTGGTTATCAGGGATTGAGTGTCATTGTTTCACAGGTACAGAGTTTCAGTTTGGGAGAATGAAAAGCTCAGGTGATGAATAGTGGTAGCAGTTGAAAAACATTATGAATGACCTTAATGCCAAAGAACTGTATGCTTAAAAATGGTGAAAATGATAACTTTTATTTGAACTACATTTTGCCACAATTTTTTTCTTTTTTTTAACGTGCTTTTATTGGTGCATTGGAGTCTTACATCGCGATGAATATCTATTTGATGTTAACATATATGCACACAGCTCTTAGTGTCCCCACCTGCCTCCCCCCACCCGTATGAAGTACCAAGAATGATGTTGGTATATTTTCACATGTACATATTGTTTATGATAGTAATTCCATTAATTCACTTCTTTCTTGCCCTCCCCCTTCCCTTGTACCACTTCCCTTGTTCCGCTGAGGGTTCTCCATTATCAACCAGAGTCCCTTGTGTGACCCTAATACTCCTTAGGTTGCACATATTAATGAAAACATATGTCCCTTCTTTTTTTGTGATTGACTGATCTCGCTTAACATAATGTTCTCCAGATCCTTCCACTTTCTTGCAAATGCTGTTATTTTGTTCTTCTTTATTGCTGAGTAGAATTCCATTGTGTGTATTTCCCACAATTTTGTAATCCATTCATCTGTTGATGGACACCTAGGTTGGTTCCATAATTTGGCCACTGTGTATTGTGCTGCTATGAACATGGGTATGCATATATTACTGTAGTTTTCTGGTTTCAATCCCTTTGGTATGATACCCAGTAATGGTATAGCCGGATCATACTCTTCTATACTGTTGCTGGGATTGCAAACTAGTTCAACCACTATGGAGATTGGTGTGGAGATTCCTCAGAAAACTGGGAATGGTGCCACAATTTTTTAAAAAGGAAATTTTATGTCATGATTTAGCTACTTCACATTGAATAACTGATTTGATTTAGTTTTTTAAGAATTGCTAATTAATAGAGATATCTATTGAGTCCTATCACAAGTCTGTAAGGAAAGCAAAACAGATATTAATGGTCTTTTATTCTGAGTTACTTCTGGATTGGCATGCAGTCAAAAGCAAATTTTAAGGATAAAATGGCTCAGATTGATCAAATTGTCCATACTTTATTAAAACATAGCTTTACTACTCTAAGTACAATCTGTCCCCTTGAAAGAAGTGGAGATAATTTCCTCAGCTATAACTGAATTCTAAATACTACAAAACTCAGAGGGAAAAAAATTATGAGTAGGATGAATAAAACAATTTTGGACCCAGAGCAAAAAGAATACTTATACCACACTGCTTATATCCAAGATAAATATATGCCCCTCAGTAACTATGCTTCTAAAAGTAAACTCATTCTGAATCTGACAGTCATCACAGTAAATTCTGTGAAATACTGGGAGTCTCCAAATGTCCTTACTAAATAAATGGAAGAGTTATATTGTTTTCTCCTGCAAGATAGAGACTGATTTCATAAAAGCATAATCGTTTTATGTCAATAACTGTCTTGAAGGTTTTCTTTTTTCTAATAAATAATGCCAATGAAATACCTCTACTTTTTTTTAATCTCCAACTGAGGCAATAAGTTGGAAATCATTCAATTCGCTCCCCTAACACTCCTTACCAAATTCTGGAAGAAGAAATTGTATCTCTGGAGTTCCTACAACATCTTGGAATACTGAGAATAACTAAGATGCTTCAAGGCTCACCGCATGAGCGCTCTGGAGACAGTCTCCTTGGGAGCAGGTTGATTTCTCTCAATTCTTCCCAACACACACATCTCTACCATCGATATTTTGTTTGCCTTGTTCCCTTTTACTCTTACTCAACAAACATGGTAGCTTGGTCTCAGAGGGACAAAATTCATTTCTTTCCTAATCTTTTTTTTCTCCAAGTTTACACCCTCTTCTGCTTTGTTATTAAGGTAGCTATGGCAATTCTAGTTCCCTGGATGTTTCTTGTTTGTTATTTCACTTTGGGAGTTGGATTTATTGATCCAGTGACTACCTGAAAGCCAGACAAAAAAGAAGCAAAAGTTCCATTAGGTTTCTATTTTCTTCTAATATAACTAGAGATTGCTTTTTCTTCCATTAGGAATTTAAAATTGAGAAATCATTCCATCTTATTTATTATTTTAACCAACATAACATTAAGTCCGAAATACTTTCTGTACACTTCACTATTTTAGTTTTCACCACTGATTATTTCACTTGGTCAAAATTCAATACCCATCATTATGTCCTATGTGAGATACACAGTTGTGTGTAAGATGCACACACAACTATACTCTCATCTTGGTTTTGAGTCCTTATCATGCCTTCAAAAAATAGAGCAAGTATTTCCCATTAATCAAACTCCAGTAGCTTAGGCCTAACGAAAGACAATATAAACACACATTTATAGAGTGTTCTGAACTCACGTGTGGGGCATTCTCAATCATAAACAACCGTGCTTTCTTTCAGCATTTGTTGTTAAAATGCACAATAGTAGCAGACACAACACACAAAGCCTAAAGGAATGAGAATATTTGGCTCATGTAAAGAGTAAACAGATTTTTCAAAAATATTATTTCTCAAAGAAATAACCTGGAATGTGAGAAATGACTGGAAAGAAGCATGGTTATTAATGCATTTTCTTTTCAAAATCCTGAAAAACCGGCCATATGTTCCACATTATGAATATGCAGATGGTCTCAATGCAGTTATTTTTTCTCTAATTAAAACCATCAGGGTAAAATAATGCAGTAGTGTAGGAAGCTGATTCAGCTGGGTCTCTTTCTTCCCTTCTCCAGAAGTGCGCCAAAGCCTCTACATGTTTATATAATTTGGGGATTCTTGCTGTTAAATGAAACAGAGAGGCAAGCAAAGCAGCAGGAAGGGTAACATTAGTCCTGTGTTCTTTATGGTAAATTCTGCACTTGATGAAGAAAATGCATTTCACAGATGGATTTCTCTTCAATGCTTTGGTATAGAACCCACCTTCAGCATTTGTTAAGCACTAACTACTCTGAATTCAGGACCCTTGCTGTGTCTGTCCTTGATCCAACACTGATGTCGAAACCAAGTGTATCAAGTTAACCTGTCAGCCTGCCTGCACATACCTCAATGGCAGCTGCAAGCTGAGCATGTCAGCTGGGTCTGGCTAAATTGCTCAAGGTAAAGGTTTGACACTCTATTATAAGATGCTGTTCACTCCTCTTTGAGGACAGATTGGGATCAACTACATGGATGATAAGTATATGGACTATGACTATCTTTGTTCTTTGTCTGAAAACCATTCAAACAAAATAATTCCGTTTCAGGCTCTTTCTGTTTCACCTATGTAGTTTCCATACCTCTGGCCCTTCAGCAACCATAGAGATGGTTGATTTTTCAAGGCATTGTTAGTAAGGCAGCCCTAGAATTAGGAAAACTGACCTGATGAAGGAAGGCTTTCATTTATATTTGTATAGTTACCTTGTTTGATATATCATCGTTCTGATAAAATCCTTTTCCCTTAGTACATACATATGTTAGGGGATATGGTACTCAATAAATAAAAGGATTTTTTTCTTAAAGAAGCTGTAGAGGAGACATGTGACCCTTCTCTTTCTGTGACTGGCTGATCTCACTTAACATTATGTTCTCCAGGTCCTCCCATTTTCTTGTAAATGATGTTATTTTGTTCTTTTTTTATTGCTGAGTAGAATTCCATTATGTGTATTTCCCATAATTTTTAATCCATTCGTCTATTGATGGACATCTAGGTTGGTTCCATAATTTGGCCACTGTGAACTGTGGTGCTATAAACATAGGTATGCATATGTTACTGTAGTTTTCTGGTTTCAATCCGTTTGGTATGATACCCAGTAGTGGTATAACCGGATCATATGGTGGGATCCATTCCCAGTTTTCTGAGGAATCTCCACACTGTTCTCCATAGTGGTTGGACTAGTTTGCATTCCCACCAACAGTGTAGAAGAGTCCCAATTTCCCCAAATCCTCGCCAACATTTGTTGTTTGACTTCTTGATGATTGCCATTCTAACTGGGGTTAGATGATATCTTAGAGTAGTTTTGATTTGCATCTCCCTGATTACTAATGATGTGGAACATTTTTTCATGTATCTATTGGCTATTTGTATCTCTTCCTTTGTGAAGCGTCTATTCATTTCAGTTGCCCACTTCTTGATCGGATACAAAAGGGCCTCCAGACAACTTTGGAGAAGCCTCAGTGAAGACAGGGAACTGAACTAAGGGAAGGGGAAGGGGAAGAATCAAGTTCATTAATGGAATCTCTACCATCAACCAAATTTATATATGAGAATATACCAATGTCAATCTTAGTTCTATGTGTTGGGGGGTAGGGAGGGGGGCACCAAGTGCTGCGTGCACGTATGTTAATGTCAATTTGATTTCCATTGTGATGTGAGACTATAATGCACCAATAAAAGCACATTAAAAAAAAGAAGCTGTAGAGGAAGGAAGGGATGTGTGATAAAGATACCAGTCTTACAAAGTGCTTTCTTAGAACATAGCTTTCTTTAGCCTACCAAACTTGAATAACTGAACTCATCATTGATATAGACTTGACTACCAGAAGAAAAGGGTAGCCACAGATCAATGGAATGGGGGAAAGGAAAACAAACATGTGCCCATTCATCTTGAAAGTGGCCTTCTGTGTAGAAACTTTGAATCCTTAAATGAAAAAGGTTTTTAATTTAAAATGAAATTATCTTTACTTTAGCTGAATACTATGAAAAGTAAAGAAAGGAAAATAATTGGGGGAGGGGTGCTGGGTATTGAACCCAGAGGCATTCTACCTCTGAGCTACAACCCAAGCACTATTTAACTTTTTATTTGGAAACAGGGTCTCGCTAATGCTGAAGCTAGCTTTGAACCTGCGATCCTCCTGTCTCAGCTTCCCACATACTGTAATTATAGGCATGCATCACCACACCCATCTAAGAAAAAGAATTTTTAAAAACTATACCAGATATAAACTTGATTTTTCAATAAATTCTACCTAAACGTGGCATAAACACAACTCCAAATCTTGAGAGAAGGCAAAAAGTCTGAATTTTTTCCCCAGGAAGCAGAGGGAAAGTAAATGCTCTGCATAGTAAACTATTCCCTCCCCTTTTCTAATACATGTGCATCTGGCTACTTGACAACTCGGAACCAAAAGTATACGTTGCATAAATCCTGATAGTGTTCTCAGTGCAAATTGGAGCTACATGGATTGTAAGACCTGTTTGGAAAGGTCATGCTAGTTGAGTCTTCTGAGGCATCTTCAGGCCATCAGAGAATTTTCATCAGTTGTTCTTGATGGAGCTGCCATGGATCTAGCTGAGCAGACAGAGGCCCGAGGTATTTTACAAATCTCTCCTAGTTTCTTACTTATTGCCTGTGGGAGTTATTAAGCTTTCATTTCCAACACACCTTTCTATATTTCGTGACTCTGAGGCAAGGATTCTACAGATCTTTCCTATTAGACTTTAACTATAGGGGCCAGTGGAAGAGGGGCTGGACGAGGGAGAAAGGATTCTCTCCTACTTGTCTGCTTCCTGAACCTCTTCTGATCCCTCTTCTTTGGGGGTTTTGGCTTCACCTAGCAATATAAGCATCACCTAGCAATCCATCCTTTGCCCAACAATGGCAGTTCCTTCCAATAGCAGAAGTCTAAAGCTCCAGCACTCACAGAACCAGCCTAATGGTATCACCTCAGAGATTTAAGAACCAGTCTTGTCATTTCCCTTTCCAAGACCCCTGTTCCAGTTGGCCAGTACCCATTCTCAGAGCTCTGCATCCCAGCTGCTCAGGGTCCGTCTTTGAACTCAGAGACACTAAAACTAGGTGGCATGCACACCTCAGAAGCCATTTCTGCAAGATTCCCTGTTTAGTAATTTCGATTTATTTCCTTTATCTCCTCATCTCTAAGGGACAAGTAACCTATCTGTATATGGTATACAACCCCCCTCAATAATCAATTTAAACAGAAGAAAATTAACAAATGGAAACTGCTTAAATTTTTTTTCTGTACTGGGGATTGAACCCAGGGTCCTTCTACCTCCAAGCTACACCCCCAGCCCTATTTTTTATTATTTATTTTGAAGCAGGGTCTCGCTAAGTTGCGGAAGGCCTCACTAAGTAGCTGAGGCTGGCTGTGAACCCAGATCCTCCTGTCTCAACCTCCCAAGTACTGGGATTACAAGCATGCACCACCATGCCCGGCTTAAAATTTTTAAAATTTGTCAAAATCCTTGGCAAATTGGAAATCCTACATTGCAGTGGTAAGCATTGCCTTCAAAAATTGTTTCCCATCCTCTTATATCATCTCTTCTGGCCTCAATTAGGAGACAAAAACAGGACATAGAAAGAAATTCCTTTGGGCAGCAGAAACCAACAGAAGGACTTATCAACCATTAATTCAAGCTCCCTCAAGGAGAGAGCTCTTTAGTCAAGCGTTCTCAGCTGAAGACTGCAGAATAGAGCATCCTCAAGTCTCAGTTATTAAAATTAAAGCTTACTTTAGTCAGTAATGGGAGAGAAACACATCAAACACTATGCCACAGCTATTGTACATTGAACACAGCTACTTTCTAGCCGACCAAAGTGTTTTCAACAATCCTAAGTATTTGATCCCACTCTATACCTACTACTTATTGTTCACTTACTATGCTGGGGTCCTGGGGTAGGCATTTTAACACAGATTTTCTTATTTAACGTCATATCAACTCCAAAATGGTATTTTTATGCCTGCATTACTTATGGAGGAGCTGAGGCTCAGACTGGTTAAGAAACATGCATGCCATGTTAACATGGCCATGCTTAATAGTAACCCTGCTTAATAGTAACCCTGCTTAATAGTAACTCTGAATAACATAGCAAAATATTTACCTTGATTTCTTCTAGAAACAACACACACTTCTTTTAAGTGTTTTTATATCATTTCTAGACCTATTGCTATTAATTTAATCTTTGTGAAAATTGTTTACCTTGGAGCTGAATTAACTTAATAGATCACTAAGAGACCTTTTCTTCAAGAGACCTTTTCTTCAAGGTGGTATCATGCCTGGATAAGTAGGAACCACTAATTTAATCATTTAGTTAGGTGTGCCCCCAAGTACATCACACATCAGATAAAATCTAGAAAAAAAATTCAGTTCGTTATGCGGATATTTTTGTGTATCTGGCTGCCTGATGTTATGCGGACAGGCCATCTGAATATTTGCATGACTTCTATGGTTTTTATTTAGGTATTTGGCATTAGGCTATGCTTTTCCATACAACTACTTGCCAGGCTCCTTAGCCATGCCGTGACTTTCATGGCTCAAAAATAATATGTAGATTTCTAAGTAAATCCCATTTCCTCTTGCCTACTGCAGTTCCTATGAATTAAGGATCTATAATTTTGTTTCCATAAGTAAATATATTAAACATAAAGGTAAACATATGGTTTGGAAGTTGCATCTGTGAATAAGCATGGAAAATATAACGAGGTTTTAGTGGGTGCTGAATGATCTGGTTAAAGGAGGAGGTAGTGCATTTTAAAAGGTATAGGGCAACTTTACCTCTGCAGATTTCCAAATCTACAAATCTATTTAAAACCCAAAGTGGAAAAATCTGCTTGTCCAACCCAGCACGATGAGTACAATTTGGAGGCTTTCTCTACTAAACACATATGCTTTAGAAATGTAAAGAGGGTAAAGAAAAAAACCTGCAGAATTTCAGAACTCAGGAAAAAATGCCCACGAAGGCTAGTCTTATTATGCAGACTGATGGCAAGCAATAGGATCATTAAAGCCAGCTCATGCGTGCAAGAGGCCTTGTTTTCCAAAGAGCTATAAACACAATCAATCTGATGGAACTCAATATCAGGCTGAGTCAGCAAACACTTCTCACTGTTCACCCATTAATTGGATATATTTGCACTTTTTAGCATCAGCAAACTTCTCACTCTAGAATGGCTTTTGAGATGTACAGCTCTATTCACACTTCAATAGCACGTTTGCGTTCCCTATGGGAAAGCCCATGCTATATTATCTGAGCTTTTCTAATGCAGTGACTGCATTTCTAATCATCCCTCCATATACTCTGATCTCATGTGTGAGCAAAACCATTAACTCCTTAACCATTAACCCTTTACTAATAGCCCTGCTAAAGAGCTTGCATTACCATTAATACCTTAACCTGCAGAAATGCTTCTTCAAGGTAGATCTCCCTGTGTTTAATAATGCTCATCTTGGTCATATAACTAATGCTCAATAATAACCAATGAACATGTCTAGGGTAGACTATAGGAGGGGGGATGAACAGAGAGCTCTAGAATAGCCATGAGTACCAATATGGCATTTATTTTATCCCAGGTTCTGGTCTAAGCACTTTAAATGTTACTTCATTTAGTCTTTGCAGCGCCCCTAGGAAGAAAGAACTATTATTATCCCCATTTTACAGACAGGGAAACAGAAACAAGGATTAAAGTAACTTGCCCTAGTTCATTCACACAACTGAGTGATAAACCTGTGATTCAAACCCAGGCATGCCCTTAATTGTAATGTCATATGGCCTCTTGTTAAAAATAAGGATCTTTTTTAAAGGTTATTGCGGAAGAGCCAATGACATAAATATCTTTCTACAAAAGTCTATAATCAAGCAGAAAGCAAAATGAACCTGGTCCCTACTATCTTATGTGATATAGATAGATATTTAGATAGATAGATAGACAGATAGATAGATAGATAGATAGATAGAAAAACATAATGTATATATTTATATATAAATTAACTTTTAATACCTTCATAATTTCAAGGGAAACTAAATCAGAAAAATAGTAGATTTGAGAAATAGATTTTTTAAATAAGAATATTTTTCTAATCATGAAATTATATATCAACTGAAATGCAGTGCTTCAAAAATAATTTCTAAAGCTGGGAGGAATCTTACAGAGAACTGCAAAACAGGCTAAATAACTCTTAAGTTATATGTCTACCTCAAAACTTCAGGTGACTTATTTTTCAGTGTCTACTACTTATCTTCTACCTCCATTGTTGCATGTAATCAAAACTTGGCAGTAAGATTATCTTTATATATTAGGTGTAATTCAATTCAACTAATAGTCTGAGGGCCTTTTGGAAGGGCACTTTGCTACTCTAAATATGATGTTTCCAGGCCTCTCTCTCTCTCTCTCTCTCTCTCTCTCTCTATGTATCTCTCTTTCTGTCTTTCTCTCACTCTCTCCCACAGTAGTTCACAACTGAGGAGGAAGGAGATAGACACACTAATTAACATGAAAATCAGGAGATCTTTAGTAAGCTCCTCCTCAAACATAGTAGAAGAATGGTGAGAGCCAAGAAGGACATCTGGAAAACCTCCTGGAGGAGTTGAGATGTGAGATGGTCCGTATCAGTGGCAAGAAATGTGGAGGAGGGGATCTGGAGGAGGAGATAAGTGAGAAATAGCCAAGACATGTGGGGCTTAGGGAAGAGGAAGAGGTGAGCTCAGGACTGGAAGATGTTGGGGCATCAGGTGGGTAGATTTTTTTTTTTGCAGTACTGGGGATTGAACCCAGGGGTGTTCTACCTCCAAGCTACACCCCCAGCCCTATTTTTTTATACTTTATTTTGAAACCGGGTCTCACGAAGTTGCGGAGGGCCTTACTAAGTAGCTGAGGCTGGCCGCGAACCCGGATCCTCCAGTCTCCGCCTCCCAAGTACTGGGATTACAAGCGTGCACCACCACGCCCGGCAGGTAGGTAGATTTTGATGCTGTCAATAGTACCAAAGAGTTAACCCAGGGATGGCCTGCAAGAACTCATGTCCTCACTTAAGGAAGATGGATTTTTTCCAAACACAAGACAGAAAGACCAAGGTATAAAAGCATATGATTCTTTTTAACTATTCAACTCCTTTTTGAAAGTGAGAAAGATCTAAACAAAGACATTACCAACAGTTACCATACAATCCTTTCTTCACTGATTCTGCATAATTTTTTAGTGGGCAAAAATGATTCCTCATAAGTGATACAATAGACCGAGAATCAATAGAACCAACCTCTAGCTGTGTTTGCTTAAACTGTGTGTAACATGACCTTGGGACAGTCATCCACAGTTTTCTTAGCAATCATGCAAAGCAGCTGGTAGGATGAGCCTGCTGAATTATACCAGCTCTATGGAGGTGCCTCAGAAAGGTTAAGAAATGCAGCATCCCCTGCTCCTACCCCCTTTGGGCTTCTGCATAAACTTTTACTTGAAGAAAAATTTCTAGGTTTAAAAAAACATTTGAGAGCTACCTGACTGCATTGCCGCTAATGCTCCTTTAGCTTTCATATTCTATGAAGCCAAGCTATTACTTTGTCCATATATTTTTTAACTAATAGAAACTAATAAGTAGAAAATTAGTTTTATTTATTTATTTAGTGTGTGTGTGTGTGTGTGTGTGTGTGTGTGTGTATGTGTGTGTTTTACTGGCGATGGAACCCAGGGGCTTCCTACCTCTGGTTACACCCCCAGACCTATTTTATTTTTTATTTGGAAACAGGGCCCACTAAATTGTGGAGAGCCTCACTAAGTTGCTGAGGCTGACTTTGAACCTGTGATCCTCCTGTCTCAGCCTCCCAAGTACTGGGATTACAAGCATGCATCACCACGCCCAGCTGTCCATATATTTCAGAGGTGCATTTCTCATTAACATTGAAACAGGCACCCTGTATATATGTTCATATGCTTTTGTGAATGCATTTGATAGGCCTGACATGAATTTCAGTTTTTCTTTGTCTACCAGACTATGTGGCATATTTTCTCATATTTGCATATGGGCATATAGTAGGCAATTAAATGAACACCATATAAAAGCAGAGCATGGTTAGGGCTATAAAATAACAGAAACCATGTAGAACATTCTATGGAAAAACAAGTTTCTTGATTTAGTAATTATATCAGCTGTTCTCGATATCCTGAAAAATATCCAGGCTGCTGTGTCCCAAATTTGCCAAACCCTCTCTGTCTTGCTCCATTAATCCTCAAAGTCTCAAGGAGTGTGGTTCACAGCAAATTGCCTCATCAGTAAAATGGCCAGAAGACAATAAAATGAAAACATTAACTGACAAGGATCAATGATTCTTGACTTCCTGAGAATTGAGCAAGGTCTAAAGGAAAGGTTAGTACTTAAGCCAACATTAGGTACAAAATAAATGATGGTATTCCCAAATTCCAGAGGACAGATTGACTCTGGTCAACTAACAGAGGTACAGATCTGTTCTTGAGTACGGGTAAGCTATCTGCAAAACTGGGAATTAAAAAATAAGTCTTGTAAGCCCCCACTCCATATCATCTTTAACACCCTACAATTTCTGCCACCCTGGCACTCAGTGCCATTGTGCCTCTGGCCAACTCTCAGGTCCTCTCCCAGCAGGTAAGACAATCCATGCAGGTCCATTTTTCTTTACAACTACTAATTTCTCTGTTCTTTGTACATCTCCCTCTTCCCATGGCAAAGTCCATATGAGCTACAGCCCGCTTGCTTAGGACTGTTCTTGGCTATCTTGCAGTCAGGAAATGTGGCACCTCATCTTTGTTCATGTTTCAAGGTATTGGTGAAATTTGTAGCCTATCAAGGAAGGAATTAACCTGGCTAAGACAACCATCGTGTGGGAGGTTCCACCAACTGGTTCTGTCCGTCCAGTTAAGACCAGAATCTCCTTTAATAGACAGGAGGGTTCTAATAAAATCTGGAGAGTCTCTTTACTTCAACTTAGTAAGTGAGAAAAGCAAAATTAATTAGTCTAAAAAGATTGAACCTAAACTAGGATTATATATACATTATTTTACTATAGAGTTGATTTAGGCATAAGTGCATTCAGCAAATTATAAAGGATATACAAGGGGGGATATATATATATTCCAGTTCCTCATTACAAAGAATCGATGAAAACCCTTTGTCAAATATGGCTGATTGATTTTTGTTCTAATTTGTTCTAGATTCATCTTTACCTTGTCACATCTATAGCATTCTGCTATGTGTTGCAGCACATTCTTATATCCATATTAGTAAACGTAGTCTCTGGATCTGCTCAAAGTTCAGATTTTAATAGCAGTAGCTTAAAGCAGTCTTATTGCTAATAGGGTTTGTTTATCTTCAGTATACAATCCTTGCAGTTAGTTACTTTCCCCAAGAATGTCCTAAGTTTGTTTATGAAACACACACACACACACACCTGCAACCTTCATTAACATTACTGCTGCCCTGAGGAGGGGATGGGAATTCCAGTCCATTTGTTTTGATAAGAATAAAACTTTCAGTGTCAAGGCACACTTTTTCAAAAACTGGATTCTCCTCTGGAGCAAAAATGTTTAAACCATGAAAGTTCTATTGTGATGTTATCAAATCTCACTAGGCTACTGTTTAACATGGAAGACCCTAAAGCTCCTGATACCATATACAGTTTCCTCCTTAATATTCCATTTGGATACTTAAAAGGCACTCAAAATGACATTCTTGAATTTCACCTCATTTTGCAAGATCGGCTTCTGTTGCCATTTGCCCTAACTCACTAAAATGGCACAGATATTCAACCAGTGGCTGAAATAAAAAATGCAGAAAACATCATAGCTTTCTTCCTTTCTTCCTTTCCACATCCAACCATTACTCTGAGTTATAGGCTCAACCTCTAAAATATTTCCCACCTCACTCTCCTCTGTCCTTTTTTGCAGCCACCAGCATGGTTCTAGATATTGTCATCTTTGGCCAAGACCATGCTATGATCTCCAAACTGTTCTCCCTGTTCCTGCATCTACACCAACTGCAGATCATTCTTACCAAAACAGAGTAATGTTTATTCTCTTTCTCCTGCTAAACTCTTTCCCATGTCCCAGGAACAAACAGCAAGCTCCTTCCCATTCTTTTCCATAGCATTTTCATCAGTCCCTCCCTGACCGTTGTCTAAAGTGACCTGGTCAGACTTGATTACATTACCCCAGCTATTCCCTTCACTGCTTTCTCATTGTCTGATTCATGATATTTTTATTACAGCCTGTCATACACTTCTAGAATAAAAGCTCCATGAAGACAGAGCCCCATCTCTTTGTCTCTTTGTGCATTGCTCTATCGCCCAGCACAGAGCAGCAGCAGCCCCAGAGCACTCTAGTACATCCGTGACGATGTCCAGTGACTATTAGGTTGGAACGCTGGCTCTGCCACTTACTGTGCCACCTTTATAAAATGACCTAATCTCCACTGCTCAATTTCCTCACCTGTAAAACCAGGACAACAGTGCTCTGTATCTTATTAGGTTAAATGAGAAGGCTAAATTAAAATAACATGTAAAACACAAACACACTAATTTAGTGTTTAATACTGTTGTATGTTTTTGTTTTGTTTTGTTTACAGTACAGGGGATTGAACCCAGGAGCATTCTACCTCTGAGCTACACCCCCAACTCTTTTTTATTTTTATTTTGGAACAGGGTCTCACTAAGTTGCTGAGGGCCTTGCTAAGTTGTTCTTGAAGCTGGCCTTGAATCTGTGATTATCCTGTCTCAGCCTCCCAAATACTGGGATTACAGGCATGCGCCACCACGCCCAGCTAATACTGTTATTTAAAAAATGAGTGAGTCACACCATGTATGCTGCATTATCAAGTAATCGCTATCAGGTAACAAATGGGATTCATAGGGACATTCTGAAGATGTCTTAACCAACCATAAAATTCTAAAGAAGGGCATATCTGAGTTCATAGCAAATGGTGGGTGAAATACATGTAATTTGGGAGTCTTGTGGATGCCATCAAACTCTTCAGAACTTTCTCCTCTTTCTAAGCATGCAGCTAAAACTAACTCTCCAAGGCAGAACACAGTATTTGCTTGCAACCTGGGTCATTTAATCATTCAGTCTCCATTCTTTCATCTAAATGGAAACTGGAAGCAAAATGGAATTAAAGTATAAGAATATCTAAGCTGGAGGGTTGGATGAGATTAAGATAACTTACATAAAAGTGCATTTGCCTACAGAAAGAGTAACTGGGAGTCGGGGTTGAGAATGGTGTATTTTCACTTACACTTGACTCACCGAGTCCCTCCCAGATGGGTATAGGAGGAGTCTTAGACACCGAGGACACGGTGTCCCCTGGCACTAAAACAGAGCCGAGCTGTCGAGAAGTCCAGAGCCAGGAGGGAAGGTGCTCTGATGATCGCACCCAGGGGACAAGCAGGGTCCAGGGGCTGCTGTGACCAGGGCGAACGTCATCTGCATCAGTGGTGGTGGGAGGCTCATCAGGGAGGCTTCTGAACTCATCTACTCTGACCCAGAGACCAGTTGGTCTTGTGGTCGGGAGCAATTCCAGGAGATCAGGAGAACTCTGTAACTAATCTGGAGTTTTGGCTGTGCTTGAGGTACACCTAAGCTGGCCTGAGACACTCAAACCTCAAAGAAATTCAAGCCGAATGTGTTATATTCCAGCTTGTAAAGTGACCCTCGGGCCATCTGTGCTTCTCGGAAGTTCTCTGTATGGGAGATCTAGAGCCAGAGTAAACCACTAGGTTTTCTTGGAATGCCCATTATCCCAGCAATCACCTTTTATCTGTCTGCAGAAATTTTGTATTTTGTTCAAGACCCACTCCAAATCTTCTCTCCCCCAAATTGCTTTCGAGTTTCCTGTCTGTGTGAACCTTCAAGCACACTCTACCCATGACACATTTTTTTAAAACTCACAAAATCTGTCATACTTGTGTTTGGTTTGGTTTTTACTCTTTGTGTTTAAAGTGTTGCTTAGAGTGAGTGCTCTGGCCCCAATTCCATACTCTAAAACTAAAACCCTAAAAATGAAATGAATATGGTATTTGAAATGAAGCAGACTCAGTATTAGGGGAAAAGGAAGAAAGTGGACATGACACAGGTACATCTTTATGGTGTGATTTAAGTAACCTAGGGAAGGATTTCTGATCAACTCGGGCACCATAATCTGACTAAAATTCTTTCCACAGGGCACTTGGCTGACTGGAGACAAGTTGGGATTAATCATCATTCTTTTTGGAAAAGTAAGTATCATTTAGCAAGGTATCAGTCATTCATAGAAGGTGTGAATTTTCAAAAACAAATAGGATCCAGCCAGCAAGGTATGGTGAAGCATGCCTATAATCCCAGAACTTGGGAGGCTGAGACAGGAGGGTCACAGGTTTGAGGCCAGCCTCAGCAACTTAGCAAGGCCCTCTGTAACTTATGAGACCCTATTTCAAAATAAAATAGCGTTGGGGGTGTAGCTCAGAGGTAGAATGCCCCTGGTTCAATACTCAGTACCGCAAAAAGAAAAAAGAATCCAAAGAAGAACACAAATTAACTAGGGAGTCAATGAAACATTTGTCCTGGTTTGCTAAATAACCTTAGAAACAATCTTCCTCAACTCTCAGACCATCAGAATTTTTGCTACAAAATAGAGAAAATGAAGTTTTCTTTCAGAGATGGACCTGAGAATACAGATATGTTTTATGTGAAAGCACCTGGAGTTAGTAGGGACTCAAATTTGGGTCTCTGTTCCTTTCCCTACCACATTTAGCTGGTTTTTCATCATTGACTCATTACCTCACACATACTTATTACATACCTGCTGCATGGAAAGGGCTACAAGCATAGCAGTAAACAAGAATGGTTTCTATTGTCAAGACTGGCATGATGAACACTTAGCAAACAACAACACAATTAAGTCATCACTGCTGTGACGGGATCTGGAGGAAGAACTATCGGCACCAGAAGAATGAATAGCAGAGAGCGTGTTCTAGTTTGCTGGGGGGTTGGTTGGTTAGGAAGGACTTTAGGAATGGGAGTGCATGCATATGGGAAGAAGAAATTTTGGATCATGACACTTCCTAGGTAATTGTTGTCCAGTCAAAGATCTCCTTAAGATCAATGGAGAGCTGAGTGTGGTGGCACACGCTTGTAATCCCAGTACTTGGGAGGCTGAGATAGGAGGATTGCAGGTTCACAGCCAGCCTCAGTAACTTAGTGAGGCCCTCTGCAACTTAGTGAGACCCTGTCTCAAAGTAAAAAATAAAATAGGGCTGGGGGTGTAACTCAGAGGTAGAATGCCCCTGAGTTCAATTCCCAGTAACACACACACACACACACACACAGAAAAGATCAATGCAGGAAGCCAGGCATAGTGATACACACCTGTAATCTCAGTGCATAGTGGCTGAAACAGGAGGATCCCAGGTTCGAGGACAGCCTCAGCAACGTAGCAAGACTCTCAGCAACCTAGCAAGACCGTGTTTCAAAACAAAACAAAAAAAAAATTTAAAAAGTGCTGAGGGTGTAGCTTGGAGGAAGAATGCCCCTGGGTTCAATTGACAGTACTGAAAAAAAATCAAGAGATCAAGGGAGAGGGAGATATATTCCGAGATAGGGAGATGGACAGGCATGTGAACAAACAGCAAAAGTCTCTAAATTACAAATGGAGATGAGATATGACTGTCCCACATTGTCCCAGAGTAGTCCCGAGCTGTCAACAGACAGCTATTTTTGAAATAGCAATCAATAAGATTTTTCCCTAAAACTTCCCTCATTGTAAAAAGCAAAGAATCTTCCTAGATATGATTTCCAAAGACTTAAAGTCGTTAAGTGCAGGGGCATTCTACCTCTGAGCCATACCTCCAGCCCTATTTTATTTCATTTTATTTTATTTTATTTTTTAATTTATTTTGAAACAGGCTCTTGCTATGTTGCTAAGGGTCTCACTAAGTTGTTGAGGCTGGCCTCGGACCTGTGATCCTCCTATCTCAGCCTCTCATGTACTGGGATTACAGGTATGTGCCACTATGCCTGGGGTTCAGAAGGCACTTCTCACATAGACAAACATCTGGGAGCAGGGATTGAAGGAGTGTTGAGCTTTCAAAATCAGGAAGGTGGAAGAAGGCAGAGTTCCCCCAAAAGGTTTTTGCCTTGATCACAAATAGAAAAAAACCCTTGACTAGGGACAGAGAAAGAGAGTTGGTGATAAAATAAGTAGGGTTTAAATAGTGGTGAATCTAGAGGGACCTCTTCTTCTGTCCTTGACATATGGCTAACTCTGAAAGAGGTATGAAAACTCCAAAAGCAGACCCCCCCCCCATAGAGCCTCGAGAGAGTTACTGGCTGAATGGCTGGTCCAGGTTCTCGTAGTGAATCTCACATGCCCTGTGTGAATCGGCCGAATGCTTCTGGTATTTCCAGTGTTCATGGGAGTAGGCAATGGAGCTGCTGGAGCTGGTGTGGGTCTATGGACAGGCCCAGGGGACATCATGATAGAAGTCATGTAAGCAAGTGACCAAGTCCCAACAGGACAATAGATACCCCGAAGCTTCCTATTGGGGGATTTGTAGAGAACATTTAGGAACCTTAGAGAGACATTGAAGGCCCCACGTGATGGAGATCAAATATTACCACCTTCATGGAATAGGGTCTAGAGATAAAAACTGGTTGTTATATAAAAATGGGAAGTTATGTTTTTATGCCTTAATTGGTGAGATTCACATCTACTATGCCTATTTGCTAGCAGTTCTTAGAGGTCAGATTTGCTTTTCCATCACCACAGCTGCTCCTGTCTACTTTACACCAGGTTTAAATTTCTGCCCTTATGTTAAGCCCCAATAGCACTGCAAAGACCTTTTCTTAAAAAAGGAAGTCAAGTCATTACAAATTTTGCTGTTCTGATTCTGAACCTGTGTGTCCTGTGGTGAAGCAGCCTCTTTGATAGGCTGCAAAGAAGATTAAAAGGACAGCAATTACGATCCTCCTCAGATGCAGGAACAGAGCTCAAGCCCCAGCAACTGAACTCTGTATATCCTGACGCTGGCCAAGCTTTTAGCAGTTCTGCCTAGAGTCTCTCTTTGAAGTGCGTCCAAGTGGGACTTTAAATCACAAACGCTAGCCGCTCTACACTCTCTGCTATAGGACTGAGAAACACACTCCTGTTTGATGGTGTCTCATCGAAGGTGGGTTTTAGCTTTTAAATAGAAGAGATTACTCACGCTTCAAAGCTGTTGTTGCTTGACAAAGGGAAGCACACAAATTCTTGGGGGAAGAGAGAAAGGAGGAAAATTCTGAGTCTTCTACATCCCTCTGGAGTTCCCGTTTTAAGGTCACTTTCACCAATTAGCTCCCAAAGATCTTTGCTGACAGCAATTTATAGATGGAAATTCAAACCAAATGAGCCCCAGCTGTGGGGCAAAGGCTCCCATGGTAAAGCAGGGAACAGATTAGAAGCTGGCTCGAAAAATACCCTAAAGTACGGGAATTCAGCTCAGGAACCTCAAGGAGGTTTAGGCTCCAGGGAATAAGTTCTGAGTCACCCCAACCATTTGTTGTCTTGCTCTGTCCTTTTTATTTCTATTTCTTATTTTTGTGGTCTGATCCTTGGACCTGGCTTCAGCTCTCGGCATGAAAGAGTCTCTTGCTCTTCAAGACTGAGCATAGGGTTAAGAGTTAAGACTCGTTCCAAGCCAGGCGTGGTGGCGCACGCTTGTAATCCCAGTACTTGGAAGGCTGAAACAGGAGGATCCGGGTTCAGGGCCAGCCTCAGCTACTTAGTGAGGCCCTCCACAACTTAGTGAGACCCTGTTTCAAAATAAAGAATAAAAAAATAGGGCTGGGGGTGTAGCTCAGAGGTAGAATGCCCCTGGGTTCAATCCCCAGTACCGCAAAAAAAAAAAAAGACTCATTCCAGGGTCTGTTTCTTCCAAGCCCCTGCCATCTGGATGGGTCCACCACTATTGTGTCCTCATAAAAAGGAGGTGGGGAATGTCACAGGCAGAACTTGGAAGAAAAATTCAAGTAAAAAGAACAATAAACTTCATAAATGGGAAGTGATTTCAGAGTATGTCCTGAGCTAGGTTGTGCATTGTTTTAGAAAAACTGAATTTTAACAAATAGAATGTTGCATCCTGTATGCTTTCAAAAATGTCCGGTTAGCCCCAAGGTGACTAGATTTTGGTTAGCCCGGGAGAACCATATTCTTCATGTGATTTTGCCTGAACTTAATACTCGTGGGAATGATACTGTGCTCAGGGTCGCTGAGAACAGACAGAAGAATCTCCTGAAAAAGCAAAGTCACCAGAAGGCAATGGCAGAACCTGCAGAAAATTAGAGAGAAGGGAGGGTTTAAAAATCAAACAATCGCCAGGCACGGTGGCGCAGGCCTGTAATCCCAGTACTTGGGAGGCTGAGACGAGGATCGCAGGTTTGAGGTCAGCCTCAGCCACTTAGTGAGACCCTGTTTCAAACAAAGAAATATAATAGGGCTGGGGTGTAGGTCAGAGGTAGAATATCCATGGGCTCAACCCCCAGTACCAAAAAAGAAAAAGAAAAATCCAAACAATCACAATGCTTAGATCCTGCCCATGTTAGTCTGCTAAGGCTGTGGTAACAAAATACCACAGACTGGGTGGCTTAGACAACAGAACTTTATTTTATCACAGTTCTGGAGGCTGGAAGTCCAAAATCAGTGGTCTGCAGTTTTGGTTTCTCCTGAAACTGCTCTTGGTTTGCAGATGGCCCTTTTCCCACTGCGCCCTCCCGTGGTCTTTCCTCTGGGCGCACTTATCCCTGGTGTCCCTCTGGAGCCAGATTTCCTCTTCTTCTAAGGACACCAGTCAGATTGGATTAGGGCCCACTCTAATGGCCTTACTTTCACTCAATCACCTCCTTACCTCCGAATATTGTCACATTCTGAGTCAATGGAGGACTTTGGAGGGGACACAATTCAAGCCATTAACATTGTCATACACTAATATTTAATCCCGCTGAGTACTGTAGTATGACTCTGCACGCTTGGGTCTTAAAGTGGTTCACATAGATAACAATATTCAGATAATTAATAATCATAATTTTGAGGGGGAGGGTGCTGAGGATTGAACCCAGGGGTGTTCTACCTCTGATCTACACCCCAGCACCCCAGCCCTATTTTATTTTTTAAATTTTTTTATGTGTGTATGTGGTACTGGGGGTTGAACCTAAGTTAATTCTACCTCTGAGTTACACCTCAAGCCCTATTTTTTTTAATTTAATTTTTATGTGTGTGTGTGGTACTGGGGGTTGAACCCAGGGTAATTCTACCTCTGAGTTACACCCCAGCCCTATTTTTTTAAACATGGTCTCACTAGGTTGATGAGAGTCTCACTACTTGCTGAGGCTCTCCTTGAACCTGCAATCCTCCTGTCTCAGCCTCCCAAGTACTGGGATTATAGGAGTACACCACCATGCCTGACAATTTTTCTATTCTGAAACAGGGTCTCACTAAATTGCTGAGTCTGGCCTTGAACTTGTGATCCTCCTGTCTCTACCTCCCAAATACTCGGATTACAGGAGTGCACCACCACACCCAGCTTAATAATTATGATTTTTAATGAGTATGTTCTACCTTGTCAAGATTTGGGATTGAATGCACCTCTCTTTGCTCTTACCTCTGACCAAAGACCCAGACAGACAAAAAACAATTCTCCTACTTAGAAGGCTTCCGTTGTGAGCTGAAGGTTTGTTCTCTTCACCCCAGTTCGTGTGCTGAAACCCTCACTCAGCTCTCTACCCCCATGGGGCTGCAGATAGGAAGTAATTAAAAGTAAATGACTCAGGGAAAAATAAGTCTGTGGTAGATGGGGCTCTGTGGCTCTCAGCCAGCAGGCTCTGTCTCCCTCTGGTGTAAGATCCAGAAGTAAGGAATCTAGTACAAGCAGGGAGACAGAGTAAGTGGGGAAGGAGGGAACATTCAGTCTCTGCTGCCCTTCTTCCTCCATCATTCATCTCTCCTAAGTTCTCTCCACTCCCAAGGCATGCAAATTCCTTACTTTAATTTTTAGAAACAGATCCTGTTGTAATTCTTGTACATTTCATCCAGTTCAGGAGATTGAGGATTTATTAAACAAATACCTTGGACCAGATACTCTGTCAAGCACTGATGGTGACATAGAACTGGGTTAGAATGAGGCTCAGACCTCAAAGAAGGGAGAAGAGACCCGTATGATAATGAACTACAATGTAAGACAGAACAGGGTGAGTATAGCCAGAGTTCAAAAGAGATTTTTCTTGTGACGCATGACAGGAAGAGGTCATCTCTAGTGGGGCCTATCAGTAAAGGCTTCACAGAAAATCTGGAAGATGGGTTTGATAGATGTATAATATTCTGATAGAAAAATTGGGAAATACAAAGAACACTTCATGAGAAAGGAAAAATGCACCAAGTGTAGAACAACCAGGAAGATATGGATGGGGACACATTGTATGTGGTTTGAATATCCGTTAGTTTTAATTTGAGGTTTTTAGGAAAGGTGTCAAGACTGTCTTGGTTTTGTTGTATAAAAATTAATCAATCAAATATATTCAGTGGGTTGAGACTGGAGCCTGGAGGTAGGGGTGCTGGATTAGAAGTGATTATAGTAGCCTCAGCAGAGTTAGTAAACAGCTGAAAATGGAAAGAAAGAAGTGTATTTGAGAGAGGCTTCCAGACATTTGGCATTAAACAGAAATTGGTTTTGAGTAGCAGAGGAAAAAAAAAAAGACTTCCTATGGGATGGAAAGGCAGAGGGAATTTTGTGAAAGGAAGGGAAGCTATACGGCGTGGTAGATAGTTGTCCAGGACAGCACCTGTGGGTCTCTCCTCCTTGTACGAGCATGCTGCTCTTTACCCCACATATCCCCTTCTCTTTGAATATGGGCTGGTCTTGAGATTTACTTCAACAACTAGAATGTGGCTGAAGGGACACTCTAGACTTCTTAGCACAGTTCTTAGAAGATCTCCTTAAGAGAGAACCCAGATGCCATGAGGTAAGGGAATCTAGGCCAGGCTACTAGAGGATTACCATCCAATGGGGAGGAACCCTGAGGAAGGGAGACCATGCCAGAGATCCTTCAGCTGAGTGAAGATCCCAAGTGGGGCCAGAGGAACTGCCTTGCTGATCCCCACTCAACCCAGAGCATTTGGGAATAATATGCCATTGTGGTTGTGAGCCACTGAGATATGGAGGGTTTGCTACACAGCCAAAGAAAAGGTAGGCTTAAGTCCAAAGGGAATCTGTGTTTATTTGTTTGACTGCCATAACAGAATGCCTGTGGGTATTAATACTGTGGGGCTTAAACAACAGGCATTAATTTTCTTACAGTTCTGGAAGCTAGAAGTCCAAGATCAAGATGGCAGCACGGTTGGCTCCTGGTGAGGCTCTCTTCCTGGTCTGTAGATAGCGCCTTCTCCCTGTGCCCTCACCTGGCCATTCGTGTGTGTGTGTGTGTGTGTGTGTGTGCACGCGCGCGCACATGCGCGCACCCTGGTGTCTCTTCTTATAGACACTAAACCTGTTGGATCAAGACCTCAACATTATAACTTCCTTTAACCTTCATTATTTTCTTAGAGGCTTTATCTCTGAAATCAGCCACACTGGAGTTGAGGGATTCAACACATGAATTGGGGGTGGGGTAGTTGAAACCTTCAGCTCATAATAGAAACCTTGTAAGTAGGAAAGGGTTTTTTGTTTGTTTTCTCCTTTTGGTTAGGGGCAAGAGCAAAGAAAAAAGGTGGATTAAGCTCAAAACTTTGGCTAGGTTTGGAATTACTGCACAACCTGGTACAGTACCTAGTATATGGGGGAACAAATCTTATTGCATGAACAGAAAATAAATTGTTTTCTTTTGAGGGGGGCCTCAAAGTATGAAAAAGATGTTTCAAAAATAGTTTTATGTATAATATTGGGTCTCAGAAAAGGATAAGTAAACTGATTCTGTTGGAAATAGACCATCTGAAAATTTATAAAGGAGGCCCTCTATGATTATATAGCTATGAAAATATGTGGAAATATGTTCCTTAGATGTTAACATGTAATATTTGGGGAAGAGTGGATGGCCAGTGTGCATGGAGGAAGAGGGATAAGAGGATAAGAGAGCCAAACAAAATAGGAAAAGAAAGATGACACTAAAACAAATGTTCAAATTGCATATACGGATTCATGTAAAATAATATATTAAATTGTTCATATTTTTAAATGACAAGGACCACCCACCCAGAAGGAGTATACAAATGGTTCCTTTCAAGTATAAGTCACAAAGTAAACAAAGATAAGATGTCACTATGGTGGAGAAAATCGAATCTTCAAATTATATATTACAAACCTGACCTCCAGACAGGCTTAATAAAAGATGGTTTGTAAGCTCATGGAAAGGGCTCCCAATGTTGGCTTGTCTAATGGAACTATGCCAGAATGGCCTCTTTTTCTCTTTTGGTCCGAATAATAGACTAGAAATCAGCAGATTCCTGTAGACTTAGTACACTTGGATTCCAACAAAGCATTTGAAAAATTATTAAGTAACAATTTTGTGGGCAAGATTAAAAAACAACTGGCATAAGCAGATCCTGTTCTTGTGGGAAGGAAGGTTTATAATAGTTTGGCACAAGTCTTATCCTGAGCCCTGCCTAGGACAATATTTTATCAATACCTTAACGATTATTTTAATTGTTAGTGTTCCAGACAATAAAAAGTTACAAGGGTTTACAAAAACACTGGATCAAAATATTGATATGAATAATAGATCTAAATTAAGAGGCATAATTGAATCAAAAATAAAAGTCATGCATATAGGTTCAAATAAAACAATTCCAGCAGATTTTGCTTAAGCATGGTTTGTGTGAAAAAAGATGGGAAAATAGCCTGTGGTTTGGAGGATAGCAGGCATGATATGAGTCACATATCATTTAACTCTGGGAAGTTAATAATCTCTGACTACACTGCTGGACATGTAGGTTCAGACAAAGGGAGGTGAGGGTCCTCGACATTAATGGGCTGCCCGAGTGTGTATCTGAAATAGTGTTCAATTTTGAGCAAAGGGGAAAATCAAGGTCATGAAGCCACATGCTATACAGAATTGTGAAGGAGCTAGATGTTTGGTTCTACATGGTGAGTTGTGTCTACTAAGCCCACCAACACTACATAAAACAAAGCTCTGCCATTTTGGTCTCGTCCATGGTCCCCACCTGGATCACTTGCTTCACCTCCCTCTCTCACCTTCCTGGTCTTCCCCATTTCTGACCTCATGACAGCTCTTTTCCCTGTCAAGGAACGTTATTTATTCATTATTTCTTTCAGCAAATATGTATTGATCACTTAAGTTCTAGGAAACTTTTCTAAGTACTTTGGGCATCAGTTAACATAACAAACAAAAAAATCCCTACCATTATGAAGCTAATATTCTAGAAGAAAGTGATAGATGATAAACAATAGACATTATAAAGGAGCAAATTTCATGGCACATTAAGAGTTTATAAATGCTGTGAAAAAAAAGAATAGAACAATGTAAAGGGATTCAAGGGTACTGGGAAAATAAATGAAAAGCATTTGCAATTTTAAGTTGTTTTGTCGGGGCAGGTCTTCTTGAGAAGAGAATCTGTGAATAAAGTCTTAAAGGAAGGAGATTGTGTTAGTTTCCCATCACTATAACAAATACCCGATATAATCAGCTTATAAAGAGAAAATCCAGGTGTGGTGGTACACACCTGTAATTCTAGTATTTGAGAGGCTGAGACAGGATCACAGGTTTGAGGCCAGCTTCAGCAACCTAGTTGAGACCATCAGTAACCTAGTTAGACCTTGTTTCAAAACAAAAAATAATAAAAAGCTTGGGGTATAGCTTGGGGGTAGAATGCCTCTGGGTTCAATCTCCAGTACCATAATATATACATATATACATACATACATACATACATACATACCTACATGCAAGAGAGAGAGGAAAAAGAGGTTTATTTGGATCACAATTTTGGAGCTTCCCATCTGTGGTTGATTGGTCCCATTGCTTTTGGACCTGTGGTGACACATTACATCATATGGTGGGAGCACATGGCAGAGAAAAAAACACTCACCTCATGGTCAGGAAAGGGACTGAGGTCCCCTTTGAGACCTCCCACTAGTGATCAGTTATGCCTCCACACCAGCAAGGCAGCAGTGTAGACGGTGGGAAGGTAAAGCATCAAGACTTCCTGGATGTCTAAGTGTGAGATCTGAATGAAAGAGAGCTAAGACTGATTAATGTCCCAGCCTGAGCCTCTTAAGGGATGAAGCTGCCATCCATTGAAAGGAGCTTTGGGGAGGAAGATCAAAAGTTGAGTTTGGGATAAAGTTGGAGATGTGTATTAGACCTCAAATGGAAATGTCAAGTACAACGTTTACAAGAGGGGACTGTAGGTATTAATGTGGAAGCCTTTGGAATGTAGGTGGCATTTTAAGCCATGCAATTGAATTACAGCATCAAGGGAGTGAGTGTAGACAGAGAAATGAGGAAGATCAAGGTTGTACTCTGGGAATCTCTGACAATAGGAAGTCAGGAAAAAGAGAAAGAAGCCACAAAACAGAAAAGGAGAGTCACATGTTAGAGACCCACCAGGAGAGTGTGATGCCACAGAAGCCACATGAAGAACGTGTTTCAGAGGGAAGGGGGCGATCGTCTGTGTCAACTGCTGCTGACAGGTCAAGAATAATGAGCACTGAGAATTGACCATCGGCCCTGGCAGCCTGGAGATCATCAGTTACCTTGACAAGAGCAGGCTCAGCAGTCTGGTCAGGGACAAAGTTAAATTGGAGAGGACAGAAGGAATAGGAAGAAAGGAATTTTAAAAGTTTTGCTACAGAGAGATAGCTAGAATAAATGGGGTCAAGGGAAGATTTTTTTAAGATGAGAGCATTAACAGAATATATGACTGAATCAATAGAATAAAAGTTTGAGAAAGTGGGAGAGGCAAGAATTACTGGAGTGATGCCTTTTGTAGATAAGAACCTATGTGATCCAATGGGAAAGTGGGGAGATTGGCTGTAATTGAGGGCACAGGAGTTCACCTGTGAAGCAGGTGGGAAGGCAGGCTGTGATGGCACAGCTGCTGTCAGTGAATAGATGGGGTGGTGGGAGTTTGAGAACACTCTATTTTGGTTGCTTCGATTTTTCTCAGATGGAACATTCAGTTCTGATCCATTCCTAAACGATGATATGAATTCTCTCAATTCTAATGCTGTCAGCCTCACAGAAAAAATACCTCAACTCTGCAGCTAGACGGAGCACCTAATAACTCCATGCAGATCCTTGGGTTCAACATCCTCACCTGCTCCATCCCCACCAGCACAAGAGAGACCCAAAGCATGTACACATTCTAGAAAAGAGAACACACATCGGGAATACCACTGAGCTATATGTTGGTAATTGCAGTACTGGTACATTGTGCAAACTCAATAAGTAGAATGGATGTGGAAAACCCAGCTGTGAAGTTACAAAACACATCGCTCAAATACTAACTCTTTGGGCTGGGCGTGGTGGCGCATGCTTGTAATCCCAGTACTTTGGGAGGCAGAGACCGGAGGATCGGAGTTCACGGCCAGCCTCAGCTCTCTCTCTCTCTCTCTCTCTCTCTCTCTCTACCTAGTGAGGCCCTCCGCAACTTTGTGA
>PVJS01009620.1:0-49927 GCA_004027185.1 Glis glis
CCCCCCCCCTTTCCTATATTGGCTATTGAACCCAGAGACATTCTACCTCTGAGCTACAGCCCAAGCCCTATTTTATTTTATTTTTTTATTTTGAAACAGGGTCTCACTAAGTTGCTGAGGCTGGCCACAAATCTGTGATCCTCCTGTCTCAGCTTCCAAAGTACTGGGATTACAGGCGTGTACTACCACACCTGGCTGCAATTCTCATATTTCTAAGCAAAGGAACTTCCACTAATGTGCCTCCAGATCTCTTCCTGCACACACCCTTCACTCTTCACCTCTGTGTGGGAGCACAGTGAATTTTCTAGCTGTTTTATTTAGAGATAGAAACTCAAGCTCTCCTTAAGGATCTTAGCATGAGCTCTTCCCTCTGGGCTGTAATATTTCCCCCTTAGGTCTTGACGTGACCTATTCTTTTACTTCTTAGGTCTTTGCTCCATTTTTTACCTCTTCAAAAATCTCCCCCAGCACCAAAATAGTAATCCCTGTTGATTTTTTTTTCCTGTTTTTGCAGTCCTAGGGCTTCATGCATGCTAGGCAAGCACTCTACCACTGAGCTACATCCCAGCTCTTCTTTTTATTTTTTATTTTCAAACCAAGTCTCACTAAGTTGCCCAGGCTGGCCTTGAACTTGTGATCCTCCTGCCTCAGCCTCCCAAGTCACTGGGATTATAAGCATGCGCCACTGCCCCCACCCCATTGATCTTAATTTCCTTAATTTATTATATTTTTCTTTATAGCACTTTTCACTAGTAAATTTATATTATATATTCATTTATTTGGTTTGTTTCCTGTCTCCCCACCTTATCCTAGAATATAAACTAGGCGGAGTCTTTGTTTGTTATGGTTATATTGTGTGTGTGTGTGTGTGTGTGTGTGTGTGTGTGTGTGTGTGTGTTACTGGGGATTGAACCCAGGGATATTCTACCTTTAACCTACACCCCCAGCCTGATTTTATTTTTATTTTGAAATAGAGTCTCGCTAGGTTGATGAGAGTCTCACTACTTGCCGAGGCTATCCTGGAACCTGGATCCTTCTGTCTCAGCCTCCCAAGTACTGGGATTACAGGTATGCACCATCATGCCCCCCTGTGGTTGTATTCTAAACACATAGAACAGTGACTGTCACATAGTACATGTGTAATAATTATTTCCTGAATACATGATTGTTTGGTTAATTTTTATTGAACTTTCTTAGATAGTCATGCATTGCATAGTGATGTTTTGGTCAACAACAGACTCATATACAATGATGGTCCCATTAGATTATATCACCTAGTTACACTGTGGCCATCTTCGTTTGTGTAGATGCACTATATAACGTTCACACAACAACCAAGTCACCTAATGATACATTTCTCTGAACCAATGTCCACTGATACATGAATAAAATCTTACAATTTATAATGGGTTTTCTGTTTATTCTCTTTGTTCTGCTCAGTAAACAATTTAATCTTCATAATATAATTTATCTGTCCATTTAGGAATTAGATTTTATCTTATGTTCTTTTTTTTTTTTGCGGTACTGGAGATGGAACCCAGGGGCAGTCTACCTCCGAGCTACACCCCCAGCCCTATTTTATTCTTTATTTTGAAACAGGGTCACACTAAGTTGCGGAGGGCCTCAGAAGTTGCTGAAGCTGGCCACGAACCTGCGATCCTCCTGTCTCAGCCTCCCAAGTACTGGGATTACAAGTGTGTGCCACCACGGCCAGCTATTATGTTCTTATTTAATGTCATTGGGAAATACTTCAAGAACAGTGGAGTACACTAGTGGGAATGGGCATCGTCCTATTTCTAACTTAAATGAGAGTGTGTCAAGGGTTCCACCCCGAGCATGATGCAGGCTATACAGATGATCCTCAATTTATGACAGGATTATATCCCAATAAGCCCATCGTAAACTGAAAATATTGTAAGCTAAAGATTCATTTAAGGACTGCGGATATAGCTCAGTGGTAGAGCACTTACCTAACATGCATGATGCTCTGAGGTCAGCCCCCAGCAACACACACAACACACACACACACATGCACATGCACACACAATACATTTATTACAATTAACTGACCTGATGTCATAGCGTAGCATAACCTACATTAAAATGTTCAGAGCCAGGCATAGTGGCACACGCCATCTGCATCCCCCTTTCTGTGAGGTTGGGGGACATAAGTAGGAAGGTGAGAGACTGGTGGGCACCAGGGAATCAGGGCCCTGACCAGCCTACAGATAATCATTCAAATTAAAGATCAAAATTGTCCAAAAGTCATTGGTTCCCCAAAACCCAATTCTGACCAATCCTAAAAGGCCAGATAGAAACCCTCAGTAAGGTTTAAAAGCCCACTTTCCCAAGAGCTTTGAGGTCACTCTCTTACCGAGACCCCCTTCCCTTGTGGAGGGGTGGAACTGCTCTGTCTTTCTCTGACTTAAAATAAACGTTCGTATTTCTATACCCTTTGCTAGTCCTTGGACTTTATTCATCGAAATCCACTGGACAAGAACCCTAAAAGGGGAGAAACCACCGTTTCAATAGAAACTGTGCTCAGGAAATTTTGGAGGGCAAAGAGGACTCCATAGGAAAATGTATAGAAACCATGCATGTTACAGTCTGGCAAAGAACTTATTGACGTTTTGTGCCCTGTCTCGAAACTTTGTGTGAGCCCAGATTTAAAGATGATGGACTGATTAAAGATGGTGGTTTGAGAAAATCTCAAAACAGCAAAGTATCCAAACTGCATTATGGATATTGATGTTTGCATTCTGCCAATTGTGCAGTGAATTTAGAAAACAGAAAGCAAAGCGGACTTTGTAGATAAGCACTCTGGGCAGAAAGGCATGTGTTTTTAAAGCTGAGGCCTATAGAAATGATTCTGTGAATGGAAGAAAAATGGCTGAAGGGAGATCTAATGTTTTGCATAGGGAACAAAGAAAGGAATGGGGTTGTGGCAGTTTGAGCCAAGTGGGGTACCATGGAAACAAGGGCCCAGCATGGTGGTTGTGCTTGAAAAGGGTCTGGCAGCAACCAGATTCAGACAGGCCCAGTGGTGGCCAGGATTGAGGCCGGCCAATAGCAGCAGTGATTGAAAAGGACATCACTGCATTTCCTGCTGGTGGTCGATATCGGTGGTCATGTAATGCTGGCTTTGTTGGAAAAAGGGGGTCATGGAGTTTCTCCCCCAGATTTCAAATGAAGGCCTGGGAATCCAGGCAATGTGTGGCAAGGTCAGAATCCCTTGCAAGCAGGGCTGAATGGGGCAATTTGTGAAGCTTTGAGGGTGAAGCCAAGGTTGAAAGAAAAAAAAAAACATGATTTAGAAATGTCAGAACTGTGGAACAACCACGAGGAAAGGCTGCAAGCTGCAAGCCATGGAGCCAGGCTGGAAGTGTAAGTAATCAACCAGGCCAAAGGGTTTTTGGAGATCACATCTCACCACTGATGAGGTAGAATAGAAAAGATAGAAATATTAGGCAGAAAGGAGACATTGGGAAAATAGAGATTTAAAATTTTGAAAGTCCATAATCTAACTCCACCCTATAGGGTGTGTTCAGTCAGGCAGAAGCCTTAATGAGCCCACACCCTTAATCACAATGGATCCTCTCCACACCTGAGATGCTTAATGTAAGTAGGGTGGGTGAGGAGGACAAAGGTCAGACCCCACTGCCTATCTGTTGCCAGGGAAACAGGACTAAGAGGAAGTCCTGCCCTCTATTGTGCGACCCTACCTACCCCCTCCTATAAAAGAACTGTGAAAGCATGCAGACATGCTTTTGCTTGCCTGGATGGATGGACGCGCGCAGGGAGACTCGCTCTCCCTTTCTTGAGATGACCCCCAACCTGTATCCCCATCTTTTTAAGTCAATTAAACCTTTGCCTTTTTCTGATGGCACATGTTGAAATTCTTATTCATCATGGAAGCCAAGGACCCCCCAGAATTAGCATGTGTTTCCCCATGACAACCACCATGTGCCCCAGATGCCAGAAATGGAGTTTCAGAATTAAATGCTTGCTCTGCTGGATATTTTATCCTGTTTTGCTTTTTATTTTGATATTTATTTTATTTTACAGGAGCTCACAGCCAGTAGATTTGGGACTTTGGACTTTTGAGTAATGCTGGAACTGTTAAGACTGTGGGAACTCTTGGGGATGGACTCAATGCATTTTGTATTCTGAAATGAGCATGAGCTCTTCAGGGGCCAGGGCTAGAATGTTATGGTTAGATATAGATTGCCCCCTGAAGAGCTCATGTATTAATGCTCAGAGGTGATGTAATTAAGTTATGAAGGTTGTAATCTCATCAGTGGATAATTCCATTGTACTGGATTTAGTGGGTGGTAACCTAGGCAGATGAGGTGTGGCTGGAGAAGGTGGGTCCCTGGGGTTGTGGCCTTAGGGACTGTGATGGTGTCTCTCTGCTTCCCACTGCCATGCCCTGAGCTCTGCAGATGTAACCAGGCCTGACGTGGACTGAAACTCTGAGATCTCCAAAAAACTGTGAGCAAATAAATCTTCCTTCCTCTAAATGTTGTGGTCAGTTGTCTTAGATTATAGCCGCGTGAACGTTGACCAAGACAGTAGCTGAGGCTGACCACGAACCTGTGACCCTCCTGTCTCCCAAATACTGGGATTACACGCATGTGGGCCACCATGCCCAACAGTCCTTTGTCATTTAAAAAAAGTTTTACAATCTGGATTAATTTTTTAAGTTTAGTTTAGGTATAACTGAATGATAAATTCTGCTCTCAGGAAGCAGATAGACTTGTAGGATAAGATTATCCTTCAATAAGAATATTCTATATCTCACTCAGGAATAAGTCAAATTTCTTTTACCACCCAGTTTTCCTGAGGATCCAAGTATCTATCATTCTACTTCCAAGCTTCTTGAAGTAGGTGTTGAGAATGGTAAAGAGTCTAAGATTTGACTTACAAGCCAGCCTGCCACTGTTTCATCAATGTTGGCAGAAAACATCCATGAGTCCATGAACCAGAGGCCAAGGACTACTTATTATTCAGCAATAGGAGTATCCAGATTATTAGCTTCTGTCCCAGTTCTCCAAGCCCCAATTCCACAGGACAACAGGCAGAGGACCAGGTGACACCTGCACACAGAGCGGGTTGGTCATGCTACAGGAACAAAGCCCTGAGCTTAGGAAACCCGCATCTTTTAAAATGTTCAGTAAGCATACTTATTCTTGCTCCAGGGGATGGCACTATCTCTATCTTTCAAGATTGTTCACTACACAAACATCCTCCCAAAGATAGTTTGGACCACAGGTAGTTTGTACCTCTGCCCACAGATGGACAGAAATAGAAGACACCCATAAAGGATTGTCTCTCCACTAAGGGTAGAAGCAGAAGGAAGGAATGGTAGGGAGAAGACCCTAGGGATATAAATTGTGTTCCTAGTACTGGATTCTCATACAAAATGAGGAATAGAAATCGAAATTATAAATTTTGTGGGTTAATTCACTAGTATAAGATCATAACTCTATTCTTAGTTTAATTTGTTTTATCTTTTTTGCATTTTTTAAAAAAAATTTATCCTGTTACCCCCTTACCCCTCCTTTTTTATTTTTTTGCTTTTAAATTTAGAAAAATTCCCTATGAAATTATATCCTATCTTAGCCGAATTAAGAGAAATATAAAGACCTTGATTTTGAGTTGCACAGGCTGGAATCATAGGAAGCTGCTGCCCGTCACTGTGTGGATGGATCACTGAAATGGCACAGGCATGCAAAGGGAAGAAACCTGGAGCAAGGTCAGCGCAGAGGGAAGCATGGTGGTGGTGATGGTGGCCATGGGAGGTGCTTTAAAAGCTGCCCCTTCCCAACTGCAAATCTCTGGATGACTTCCCTGGTAATTATTTGGAATGATTTACGTTTTTATAGGACAGCCACTTTGAGATGGTAGCCCAGAGCTTTCATTTTGACATCATGGAATAATTTTTTAAAATTTTTTTTCTGCCGGGCGTGGTGGCGCACGCCTGTAATCCCAATACTTGGGAGGCTGAGACAGCAGGATCGCAGGTTCGCAGCCAGCCTCAGCTGCTTAGTGAGGCCCTCCGCAACTTAGTGAGACCCTGTCTCAAAATAAAGAATAAAAAATAGGGCTGGGGGTATAGCTCGGAGGTAGAGTACCCCTGGGTTTAATCCCCAGTACCGCAAAAACAAACAAACAATAAAATAAAAAAGGGGTTTTTTTCTACAATAAAGACACCTGGTTTGAAGAGCTGGGCATGTTGGTACAGGCTTATAGTCCCAGAATCTGGGAGCCTGAGACAGGAGGATCACAGGTTCCTGGCCAGCCTCAGCAATTCACAATTTAGTGAGATCCTGTTTCTAAATAAAATAGGGCTGGGGGTATAGCTCCAAGGTAGAATGCCCCTGGGTTCAATCCCCAGTAACACACACACACACACACACACACACACACACACACACACACACAGCTCAGTAGTAGACAATGGGCCTCGCAGGTGTGAGACCCTAAGTTGAATCTCCTGCAAAACACACACATACACACACACACACACACACACACACACACACACACACACTCCACTATAGACTGCAAGTGTGTTCTCTATTATATTTAATTATCTTTTCTGTACATTACTTTATCCTTTTATAAAAAAATGAGTCATGCATGGTGATGCATGCCTATAATCCCAGTACTTGGGAGGCTGAGACAGGAGGACCGCAGGTTCGAGACCAGCCTCAGCAACTTAGAAAGACTTAGCAATCTAATGAGACTCTGTTTCAGAACAAAAAATAAAAAGAGCTGGGGATGTAGCTCTGAGGTAGAATGCCCCCAGGTTCAATCCCCAGTACACACACACACACATACACATATACACATTGCAAAATCGGTTGCTTCCTGGAGGAGGTGGGTTCTGGAGATACTATGAACACTAGCAAAAAGTTAGTTTCCCTGAGGAGTCCCCATAATTTTTAATTACATACCTCCTTTGCTATTTAATGCTATTTCTAAAGTCTACTTCTGAGTATGCACAACCCTAGTTAACATTCCAGAGGCTCCTCACTACCTCAGGAGGCAGTCCAAAGTTTTTTAGATGATTTATAAGGCCTTTGGGGATCTGACCTTTTCAAACCTCTTTAGACTCATCTCTTACCAATCACTCTCCAGTCCTTGCCCCATAACCCATCCAGTCTGGCAATAGTGAACCACTTTTGGTTTCTTAAATGGGTCAGGTTTTCTTTTGCCTCTGGCTGAGGCTTTATCTATATTATTGCCTCAACCTGGAGATATTACTCTGTTTCAAATCTTTATACCTCTTCACTAATTCTCCTGGTCTCCTCTAAGGCGCTGCTTCCTCTAGGAAACATTTACTCATCTCCATGTTAGGAATCTCTCTGCAATTACTGTTTACCTCTTCATTTATCTGAATCTCCTTTAATAGCATGAGTATGCTTAATAACTTTAACAGCATGCATATATTTTCCCATTGCTCTTGTATCCAGAGTATAGCAGTCATCCAACAAATACTTGTACAATAAAATAAGTTGAGTATAGAATAAAATAAATAAATGAAAAAATACACTTGTATGATAGCAGAGCTACTGTTAACAAAGATAAACTGAAGTTATTTGCAAGGATTTTTTTTAACCCAAATTTGGCTTAAGAGTCCTAGAAACAACAAAAAGTTGCATCAGAATGAGAATTACTCAAATTATCAATGAAATCTAGTATTACCTGAAATAGCAATTTAGGTTCTACTTCTGGAAATAGAATCTGGTAGTCTGGACTAGCTATCCCCTGAGAACAACTAGAAAAGTTAGCCAAAAGACGGCATTAAAAACATTTGTTTGAAGACATTTGAGAACTTCCAAAGTGGTAAAGACCAGAGAGGGCAGGAGCTGGGGGAAAGAGAAGCTCAGAGAGGTCAATCTGGCATTTGGAATGGCATTTTTGACAAATACAAAATTAGTAGCAGAGAATCCCAAAAGCTGTGTGGTACTTTTGACCAATGTACAGGGCCATGGCTACAAAATTGAAATTAAGTACCCAGTGAAGATGAAGGGTCCCAGAACACCCTTCAGGCTTGGGTTTGAACCTCAAAGGTTTATAGTTTCTTCCCTAGAAGTAAAAGTGAACAGTAAATAGAGAAGCCCTCACAAGAATTGAAGTCTAGCTTTGAATGATCTCTACCTTGACCTAGGATTGCTGATGTCCCTAGCCAGACACTTGACGAAAGCTAGCACAAATCCTCTCTCTGGAGAAGAGACTAGAGCTTCACATTTTATCTATGCTTTTGCAGTTGCATTTTCTAGTCCTCAATAAAAAAGAGCCAGGCATATGAGGAGATAGGACAATGTGCTTCTAAACCAATAAAGATGATAGACATTAGAAACAGACCCACAGGGGAATCCATGAAATAGCATTGTCTAATGTGTTAAGGGAAGTAAACAGCACTTTACAGCAAACTATATTTCCTTATTGTTGCACAAATTAATTGGTTTTTAAAATCTTTGTAAATATACCAAGGAACTAACACCTGTTTGGCTATTTTAAATAGTTCTATTTTATACAAAAATATGTACAGGGTGTATGTTAGGCAGCTTCCAGTTAATATTACAAAATGCTTGAGAAAATTGACTTATAAAGAGAAAAGGTTTGTTTTGGCTCCCAGTTTTAGAGGTTCTAATCCACGATTGATTGCCTCATTGCTTTTGGGTCTGTGACAAGGCAGCACATCACAGCAGGAGCACGCGGCAAAGGAAAACTGCTTACATTATGAGGCAGGGAGAGGAAGGGGTCAGGGTCCCACAATTCCCTTCTGGGGCATGCCCCCATTGACCTAAGGACCTCCCATAAGGCCCTTCCTCTTAAAGGTTCCACTGTCTCCTGATAGCGCCACCTGGGAACCAAGCCTTTAACACATGGGCCTGCGGGGACATTTATTCAAGCCGTAGCACAGCATGTTAAAACCAATAGTGATGCCAGGAGCTCTATCTTTTGGATAAATCACCAACATCTAAAGAAATTCACTCTGAGGAATAGTACGAAACTGGTACATGAGAAAAGTTGACAGGCAGGTAGTAGATAGAAATTTAGATGAAACTATCATAGCCTACATATGTTGTGATCTTAATTTCTTCAACCAAATTATATTTTCTTTGGCTGGATTATACCCTAATTCTTGTGTTAATTCTTAAACCTTTTTTTTTTTGGTACTGGGGGTTGAACTCAGGGGCATTCTACCTCTGAGCTATACCCCCAGCCCCATTTTATTTTTATTTTGAAACAGTCTCTCACTCGGCTTATGAGAGTCTTACTACTTGCTGAGGCTGTCCTTGAACCTGCAATCCTCCTGTCTCAGTCTCCCAAGTACTGGGATTATAGGCATGCATCACCACACCAGGCAATTCTTGAACTTCTTTTGTACTTTTTTTTCTTTTTCCTGATTTTGGTTTTCTGGACACTAATCAAATTACATTTACTTGGTCTTTGAATCTTCAAAATAAGTGCTTCTTTGTCTTTAGAGTTTAGAGTGACTTTGCCTCTGGCCTTAAACTTCCCAGTCAGCCAGGCTTACACATGACTCAAAAGGAACATTACTCAGCTACCAATAGGTTATACTGTCACTAGCATAGAATCAATGATCCCTTTATAAACTACTTAGGAAAAGAGCTTCTCAGACAGGAAAGCAATAGTAACTGTATCATCCTGAAAAATACCACCATAAAACATTGTACATTGCCTTTAAATGCATCTAATGGGTCATTAGCCATATGTTATATTGTCATATAATGGCATATACATATTGTGTGTGTGTGTGCACACACACATATTTTTGCCCTTCCCCACATTCCCAACTTCCATTTTATGCATTTTTCTATGTATTATTAAAATGTTACATCTTAATATGGATAGTCCTATAAATGATTTTAAAGTAGTTTTTGGCTTACCTGTATAAAACAAGGTAGTAATATTAAGAAGTGTGTGATAGCGCTAAATTATGTAAACCATTAATATTGTGCTAGACACAAACTCCTTTTTCTTTTTTTTTTTTTTTTAGTGGTACTGGGGATTGAACGCAGGGGCATTCTACCTCCAAGCTCCACCCCCAGCCCTATTTTTTATTCTTTATTTTGAAACAGGGTCTCACTAAGTTGTGGAGGACCTCACTAAGTAACTGAGGATGGCCGCGAACCCAGATCCTCCGGTCTCAGTCTCCCAAGTACTGGGATTACAAGTGTGCGCCACCATGCCTGGCTACAAACTCCTTTTTCTTATCTTACAGTTTCACAATGGAAACATGTTTTGATATCTGGGTAAATCATAAATAACAAAAATCTGAATGCGTTATATTTTGTGCCACAATCAGAATGCTTACAAGCAAAACAACAGGTATTAGTTACAATTTTTTCAAAAAATGTTTTACTTTAGATTCCATCCAACTTTCTTCCAGACACCTCCAAAGGAATGCCCACAGGCTTCTAAAACTGAACATATCCTAAATAAATCCCAGTTCTTTTCACATTAGTCCTCCTATCCACCCTAATCTGCTTTTCTTCACCTGTTCTCTACCCAAGTACAAAGCATTACAACGCACCTAGGCCCCAAGCCCAGGGCCAACAATGATCCTATTGAACAACTAGTGATAAGGAACATAGGCTGTGGAATCAGACTGCTAGGATTGAAATCCTGACACTGCCAGCGTGGTGGTGCACCCCTGTAATGTAATCCCAGTACTTGGGAGGCTGAGAAAGGAGGATCGCAGGTTCAAGACCAGCCTCAGCAATTTGGCGAGACCCTGTTTCAAAATAAAAAATATAGCCGGGCGTGGGGGCGCACGCTTGTAATCCCAGTACTTTGGGAGGCGGAGACCGGAGGGTCCGGGTTCGCGGCCAGCCTCAGCTCTCTCTCTCTCTCTCTCTCTACTTAGTGAAGCCCTCCGCAACTTTGTGAGACCTGGTTTCAAAATAAAGTATAAAAAATAGGGCCGGGGGCGTAGCGCGGAGGTAGAACGCCCCTGCGTTCAATCCCCGGTACCGCAAAAAAAAAAAAAATAAATAAATAAAATAAAATAAAATAAAAAATATAAAGGGCTGGGGTGTAGCTTGAAGATAGAATGCCCCTGGGTTCAATTCCCAGTACCAAGATGGAAAAAGTCTTGCCACTTGTTAGCTGTCTGACCTTCAAGTTGTTTAACCTCACCAGGACTTGGATTCTTCATCTGTAAAAGTACACTTCATACATTGGATTGTTATGCAGAATAAGTGGGATAAAACAGAATCCACACTGCCACCAATATGCAGTTGATCTGAAGTTTGATTCTATTTCTTTTTTTAAATATTATTTTATTAGTGCATTGCAATCATACATCTTGAAGGATTTCAGGGTGGTTGACATATACATGCACTCATCGGTCAATTAGCCCTCCCCAATTCCCACCCCCTGCCTCCCCCCTCCCTCCTTCCCGTTTTCAGCATAGTAGTTGACTTTGATATCTTTGTGTAAGTCCATCCGTGCACCAATTTGTTTCTCTCTCCTTCCCTCCCGTCTCCCCCAGTTAGTTCACCTTCTTTGCTCATCTGAGGTTTTCTGTCTGGAGTCCCTCCTGTGCAGGGCCGTGGCTCATCCTCCTGTGACCTCAGCGCTGGGATACTCCGGGATGGGGCCGGGGGCTCACCCGCCCTGTGTCCCCAGCGCCAGAGGAGGGGGTCTCCGGGGGCGGGGCCCAGGGTTCGCTCGCCCCGTGTCCCCAGTGCCAGGGAATCTCCGGGGGTGGGGCCAAGAGCTCACCCACCCCATCCTCAGTGCTGTGGGGAGGGGTTCTCCGGGGCAGGGCCGAGGGCTTGCCTGCCCTGCGTCCTCAGCGCGGGGGAGGGGTTCTATGGGGCCGGGGCCGAGGGCTCACCTGCCCTGTGCCCCCAGCTCCGGGGGCCTCCAGGGGTGGGGCCGAGGGCTCGCCCACCCTGTGTCCCCAGTGCCGGGGGGGTGTTTTGGGTGGGGCCGAGGGCTCACATGCCCCGAGTCCTCAGCGCCAGAGGGAGTGGTTCTCTGGGGGCAGGGCCAAGGGCTCACCCACCCCATGTCCCCAGTGCGGGGTTCTCCGGGGGCGGGGCCGAGGGCTCACCTGCCCTGCATCCTTCGTGCTGGGGGTCTCCGGGGATGGGGCCAAGGGCTCACCTGCCCCCTGTCCTCAGCGCTGTGGGGAGGGGTTCTCTGGGGCGGAGCCGAGGGCTTGCCCGTCCTGCGTCCCCAGTGCCGGGGGAGGGGTTCTCTGGGGGTGGGGCCGGGGGCTGACCCACCCGTGTTCTCAGTGCTGGGCTGCTGGGGAGGGGGACCATGTCTCATCTACCTATGTCCTCAGTTCTGGGGTGTTCCAGGACGGTGTTGGGCTGCTCATGGGGGGCCATGGCTCACCGGCTCATGTTCTCAGAGTTGGGCTGCTCCTGTGTATGGCCACCTCTTCTTTGTCTCTCCTCATTGCACTCATTGCAGGAGCAGAGGCTCACGGCCTACCCCTTGAAACCATCATCGTTGTAGGTGCAGGTCTGGATTGACTTGGGCTTCATCACGTTATGGAGTTGATCGGATTCAATGGTGGTCTATAGTCGCTGTTTTCACAAGGATCTGCTGTCTCTTTGCTGTTGGTCTCTGGGAGGCGTGGTGTAGGTGTGGCCCCACATAGATGGCTCCTTCGCCTCTGCTCTCCACTTACCAGGTGAAATGCGTGGAGTTCTGTTTAGCCCCCGGCTCTTTCCTCACACTCGCTGTTCTTCTGCTCTCTTTGTTTTGTTGAGTTTTGGCTGCCCTAGTTTCCTTGTTAAGAAGCAGTCTTCCCGCCGGCCGAGTTCCAAGTTTCGGAGTGCTGGTGACATGCTGCCTCCCTTTATCTCACTCACCCGTGTTCTCTTTGCTGGGCTGCTCCAGGGGGCCATGCTATGTCTGTCCATGTCCTCAGTGCTGGGGTGTTCTGTGCTGGTGCTAGGCTACTCCCGGGGGACGTGTTTCACCCGCTTGTTTTCTCCGTGTCGGGCTGCTCCTGTACCTGGCCACCTCATCTATGTCTCTCCGAGTCACTTTCTTTGCAGGGGCTGAGGCTCGCATCCCACCCTTTGTAGTTGTCGCTGTTGTAGGTGTGGAACTGGTTTGACTTAGCCTTCATCATGGTCCGATGTCGACTGCTTTCGATGGGGGACTATAATTGCTGGTTTCACAAGAATCAGCTGTTTCTTTGCTGGAGGATTCCTGGGGTCACGGTGCTGGCGTGGCTCAGCCAAGCTGGCGCCTTTGTCCCTGCTCTCCGCTCACCAGGTGAAATGCTTTGAGCTCCCTACCGCCCTCTGCTCTTTCCACTGCCTCGCATTCCGCTGCACTTTGGTTCTCATTGTTTTGTTGAGTTTTAACTGCCCTACTTTTCTTGTCAAGATGCAGTCTTCCCGCCGGCCGAGCTCTGACACTCAGAGCACCGGCGACACGCTGCCGCTTTCTATCCCGCCATCTTGGTTCTCCTTGATTCTATTTCTTAGTACTTCATTTTGGACTCTCCTCTACATTTCTTTTTTTTTTTTTGTGGCACTGGGGATTGAACCCAGGGGCATTCTACCTCCGAGCTATACTCCCAGCCCTAGTTTTTTATACTTATTTTGAAACAGGGTCTCACAAAAGTTGCGGAAGGCATATTCAGGCTATCCATTGTAAATACTCAAAGAAACCACCTTACTCAGTGTTCTGGCAGACTTTTTCTTGACTATATTAAAGTTTAAAATAAATCCTGCTGGATGTGATGGTGTACGCCTATAATCTCAGTACTTGAGAGGCTGAGACAGGAGCAGCGCAGGTCAAAGGACAGCCTCAGCAACCTAGCGAGACCCTGTTTCAAAACAAAACAATAAAATAAAATAAAATAAAAAGGTCTGGGGGTGTAGCTTGGAGGTAGAATGCTTCTGGGTTTAATCCCCGGTACCACACAAAACAAATAAATCCTGACATTAATTTGGAACAATATAATTGAGTTCAAGAAGAGCTTTTCCTTAAAAATTCAGAATTGCAATTACCATCTACACTAGTGAAATATTATAATAAATATTTTAAGCCAGGAGTGGTGTGTCACACCTGTAATGTCAGTGCTTGGGAGGCTGAGACAGGAGGATTGTAGGTTTAAGACCAGCCTCAGCAACTTAGCAAGGCTCTGAATAAAAAATAAATAGGGCTGGAAGTGTTGCTCAGGGGTAGAATGCCCCTTGGTTCAATCCCCAACCCCCTAAATAAATAAATAAATAAATTTATAAGCTGGAATATTCACAATACTAATTTAGTATATTTTAACTCATAAACATTATTAAATATACCATAGACAAAGTTCTTCTTTAATATACATTGCATAATCTAAGACAAATATAAAGCTGTGCTTTAAACCTTCAAACTGAAAGAGTGAGGTTGTTATGATAGTTACTTTTTTGACTTTTGAATGTCACATGACTTATCTTCAGTGATCTTTGATACTGCCTTAGAAGGGGAAGGAGCATCAGCCCCTTCAAATTCCAGATAATAATCAAAGGTCAGGGGTATAGCTGAAGTCTTTGTTCTTGCTTCACTCAGAAGCCTGTTCTTCTACAACAGAGCCAGAGAAAAAAAAGAAATAAGTTCTTTTCTATAGGGAAAATCCTCTTTGAAAAGGACAAAAATTAATCTCACTTTGCACGCACAGACACACATGCACACACATGTACACACACACACACACACACACACACACACACACATATGCACACAGAATTCATGTGGTGGGCAAGAGTGGGAAAATATTACGACTGAAAACTGGGGGCCGTGTGCACCAACTTCTATGCCTTTGCCGTATGGTCTGAGCAGCTCTTTCCCATCTGTGAAATGAGGGCGTTGGAGAAGATGATCATCTAGGCTCCCTTCTAACTCCAAAATCCAGGATTTAGGGAAAGATCTGTCTACAGTATTTAACAAAGACCATATTAATTCAGAGTTACTGGACCCACAGCATACATCTCTCTCCACCCAGTCCTTCTTCCTGCAGCCACTCACAGTGAATCACATCAACCTCCTAGTCCCAGGAACTGAAAATACGAGTTAAGAGAGCAATCAAAAGAGGACTTTGTTAAAATATTTGCACAGAAGCCAGGTGTAGTAGCACAGGCTTGTAATCCCAGTACTTGGGAGGCTGAGACAGGAGGATTGCCAATTCGCCGCCAGCCTCAGCTACTTAGTGAGCCCCTCCACAACTTAGTGAGACCCTGTGTCAAAAAAAAAAAAGAATACAAAATAGGGCTGGGGGTGTAGCTTGGAGGTAGAATGCCCCTGGGTTCAATTCCTAGTACCACAAAAAAAAACCCACCCACACACACACACACACACAGATGGACTGTAAAGGAAAAAGGATATAGCTAAAGGGTAAGTTAAGGAACTGAAAGTTTTCTCTAAAAAAAAATCTCTCAGGGCATAACAAAGAGAAATAAAGAGATGAAAAATGTGAAGGCCTGAGGCAGGAGGATTGCATGTTTGAGGCCAGTCTGGGCAATTTAGCAAGGCCCTGTCTCAAAATTTAAAATAAAATAAGGTGCTAGGGGTATAGCTCAGTGATAGACTGCCCCTGGGTTCAATTCCCAGTGCCATGGAAGGAAGGAAAGAAGGGAGGGAGGGAGGGAGGAAATCTACCTTCATATATGTATGTAGATGTGGGTAAATTTAGTTTATAAATATGTCAACTTACATGTAAAGATGTGTGTGTGTGTGTGTGTGTGTGTGTGTATGTATGTCTTTATTTTTTATTTTTTGGCAGTACCAGGAATTGAACCCAGGGGCATTCTATCTCCGAGCTACACCTCCAGCCCTATTTTTTATTCTTTATTTTGAAACAGGGTCTCACTAAGTTGCAGAGGGCCTCACTAAGTAGCTGAGGCTGGCCGCGAACCCGGATCCTCCTGTCTCAGCCTCCCAAGTACTGGGATTACAAGCGTGCGCCACCACGCCCGGCTCTGTATGTCTTTATAAGAGCACAAAAGAAGATGTGGATGGTTAAACTCCAACTATTACAATTTGTTTGCCTCAGAGGAAAGAGAGGGAAGAGGTCAAAGATTATTAACTTCTCTTTATATAATTTTCTTTATGTATACTTTTTCTATATCTCTATATATTGCTTAACTTGTTCCCAAAAATATGTTTTATATTTATAATTTTAAAATAAGAAAAGGTTTAAAAGATGATCATACAGTGTATAATTTTAAAAGAATTCCCAGAAAACCAACATTAAATTGCTCCTATTCTCTGTTAATATTTTTCTTGAATTCTGTGAGTCTTGCCATTTTTTTAGCTTACTTCAATTATTTCTATACATTTTAAATATTCCTAATTTGGTAACTATCCCAAATGTTCTCTTCCTTTTAATATGCCAACTAAGTAATTTTGTATATGTTTAACATATTGGTAAGAACTGTAGAGCCACCGCATTTAGTATTTGGCAGCATAGGATTTCTTTAAGCAGATTTGATATGTACCAAAACCTAGTCCAACAGCTGTCTAGAGATGATTTTGCATGCTTAATTAATTCTTTTTATTATCCACTAAGATAGATGACTTTTTCACCCAATATAAAGATTTGCTTTTTGCAAGTTAATTTGTATCTTTAGATTAATAAATCATTAAAAAGTTAAATTAGTCTTATTTGAAATGACAAATTTTTAGTGATTGGATTTGACTTTTACTTTACAAACCTTTGCTCTTCGATCCAAGAGTATTTTTGCTTGTATGTTCAGGATATCTAACTTCTCTAAGATATTTTCTGTCATCGTGTATCAGTAAATTCCTATTTAAGATGGGGGAGAAAAAAAAATAAATCTCCAAGTAGATTCAAATCAAGCACACAACTGACTAGGCATAAGTTAAGAGGAGACTCACCTTTACATTACTTTTTCAGGTACATAAGAGAGCTGCATAGATCATGGAATAAATCATAGAATTATAAATGGACCCAAATTTTTCCAATAGAAGGACACATGATCAGAACTCCCACATATGTGTGGGCCCTGTGAATTTTAAAAAAATATTGATGATAAAGCTGAGTTGAAGAAAGTTCAAGATTACCATATGAAGAACTAGCTGTGACTCATGCTTGCACAGCAAGGACATTTATATCTGTTTTCTTTTGGCATGATATTTTAGTGAAAGTAAATGCAAAGACTTCACATTTATATAATTAATTGCATTTAAATTAAATTGGCCAATGATCCAAGACTATTAAATGTACCCGAGCAGGCAATTAATCACACAGAAGCAGCAGCAGTTAAGCTGGTTAGGTCCCATTGCCACAATAATTAATATTTTCTAGTTAATTAATATTGCTACACATCTCATCTGGGGTCAAGCAGTGCATATTAGGCATGGGAAACTGTTTAGACATCAAGACATGGCCTAACTTATTTCCATTTTTCAGATGAGAAAACTGAAGTCCACAAGGTACCTTATCCGTGCAATACAAATGGCTAAGGGTAGAACGGAGGTAAGAATCCAAGAAGACTAACTGAAACCTCCCTTTATTTTATTTATTTTTAAAATGTGAGCAGATGACTCTGCATTTTGTATATCTTTGCTCAGTGAGTTTAATGGGTTCTGGTGACATTTAAGTGTAAAAATTCTATGGATCACAGAGAGTATTGAATTCAATACTTTTAATGAACATCAGAGTCAACACTAAGCTTCTTTCTAGATAAAAAACAAAAAGACCTATGATTTTTTTCTCCCTTAGTGTATGTTATTCAGTCAATATCACATGGAGACAATAATGCATGAAAGATAAGGAATTAAGCTCACATTATTTTGTACTTGGTTTCTTCTGGCTCTTTTCTATACTCTTTCCTTCACCACACATTGCACTGAGTCCGAATTCTTGAAGCTTCTGATAGTACCTTCCCCCCTTCTCATCTCAGCATGCTCTGAGGTGTCCAGATAGTCCACCTCTATCATATGCTTTAGTCCAATGTGTATTGGACACAAAATATCTGAGGCAGTGTACTTTATAAAGAAAAAAGGTTTGTTTAGCTTACAGTATTTTTTTATGGTACTAGGGATTGAACCCAGGGGCATTCTACCTCTGAGCTATACCCCCAGCCCTATTTTATTTTTTATTTGGAAACGGTCTCACTAAGTTGTGGAGGGAGGGCCTCACTAAGTTGCTGAGGCTGGCCACTAACCTGTGATCCTCCTGTCTCAGCCTCCCAAGTAGTGGGATTACAGGTGTGGGCCACCACACCCAGCACTAGCTCATAGTTTTGGAGACAGAAAGTCCAAGATCAAGCAGTCCCATTTGTTCAGTGTTTGGTGAGGCCTCATGGCAGATGACCTCGCAATGAGGGGAGTGTGTATAAGTCATCATAACATGGCAAGACAGGAAGACAGAAAGCAAGGAAGGGCCAGTCTTGCTCTTTTACAATAACCCCCTTGTGGAAACTAAGCAGAGTCCCAGGAGAACGATACTAATTCCCTCTGAGGGTGTGTTCCCCCACCCCCACCCCACTGTGACCTAATACTCTGTTGACAATGTCATTCTTCCATTCCCTTTATTCCTAAGTTTTATTCATCCTTCAAGACCCAACACAAGTAACACCTCTGCTAGGAAGTGTTCCTGATACACTATGATTTAGACACCAAATGTCTGTGCTAATATGCAATATTACGTATACTGCTATCCTAGCACTTACCCCACTCTAATAAAACATTTTATATACTTGTGTTTTTCCCCCTCTCTATTATGTTTTTCTTGAAGGCAGGAACCTAGTTTATCTTTGTATCTCCAAAACAATAACAACTTGAATAAGTGAGTTCACCACCAGCCACAGAGGAAATGAACAACTATAAATGCTGTGACACAGCCGGGCGTGGTGGTGCACGCCTGTAATCCCAGTACTTGGGAAGCTGAGACAGGAAGATCACAGGTTTGCGACCAGCCTCAGCAATGTAGTGAGACTCTCAGCAACCTAGTGAGACCCTGTTTCAAAACAAAAACATAAAAAGGACTGAGAGTGTAACTCAAGGTAGAATGCCCCTCGGTTCAATCTCCAGTAACGCACACACACACACACAATAATCCTATGACAGCTTTTAGCCTACATTTAGGCTATTGCTTTTAGTTTACTTCATTAGTATGCACAAATCTTTGAGAGTCCTATTGAGGTTCTTCTGGATCAAGTCGTAGCATTAAGAAGGGGGAGGAAGAGAAAATTGATAGAAGGGAAGGAAGAGATAAAGGGATATATACCATATTAAATGCATTATAGCAAACATTGCTTCCTCTCTGGCCTTCAAGCTTAGAAAGGCAGCGTCACGTCCTGTTCAAGGACATACATGATCTCTGGAGTGCAACTGCCTGCGTTTGAATCCTTAGCTGGGCCACACAACAGCTGTGACTGTGGGCGAGTTGTTTCATGTTCTGTATTGTCTCTCTCTAAAATGAAAATAATAAAAGTACCTACTTCATGGGGTTGTTGTGAGGTATTTTAATTGTGCAAATATAAGTGACAGAGAAGTGATAAAATAAATAAATCTAAGTAAATATACACTTACCAGTTAGAGATACGGCATGTGGGATTTCCTTCCTATAAATGCTACAACACGCATGTTCTCCCACTATATGCCATTTCATTTTTTTTCTAACATACCCGCGCCACCATGCAACCAGCAATGGTCTCTGTATGTCCGACTGCCTACTTCTTCCTTCACAAGCTATTTCTTCAGTTCTACCTATACTCAATCACTTTAGAGCTTAGGAAACAATGGGAATATTCATCACTTCAATATCTGTGCACAACGTCATCTAGTTATCTTATTTTTTCCTTCCCTGATTTCCTCAGAGTCTTATTCTGAATTTTCTATTAAATTCTTACTTAGGTTTACTGAGCAGAAACTAAAACACACTGTCCTGTAAAGCCCAAGAGTAGGCCTTGACTCCATAGGAACTATTTAGGAAGATTACCCTAACAAGCATTATTACATCTCCATACCAAAGAACAAAATTAGTCTTGTGTTCAGGAGATCTAATCATCCCCCTTTCAACTGATAAATTAACCGGGGGTAGGAGACATGACCTCACTTCTTAAATATGCATAGCTATTTAAGAAGTGAAGCATTGGGTTCTTACCACTAGGAGGCAAGGCTCTCATCTGGAATATAGGGTTCTTATGTAGTCAAGGAAGCCTACCTCATAGAACCTCGGGGCTAGAACACACCGACAGGCTCCTCCAGGAAGTGGAGCTGCGCGGACACAGAGGACAAGACCTTGCTGACCTTTGCTTTGCTTCCCATTGCCATGGCCCCCCTCCAGACCTTCAGATTTCCACATTTCCTCCCCGGGGTTACTGCATCCCCCTAATGTGCCTGCCCCTAACCTGTTAGGACATAACCCTGTGGCAGTAAGTTTCTACTTACTCTTTGTGGGCAGTTGCCCTTGAAGGCTTTCCTGTTCTGTCGCAGGTGCTCTGCCGTGCTAACAGATACTCCTTCCAGTTTGGACGCTGGGAAAACAGCTCCCTCCCATTGTGTGGCTCACTAAAGATTATTCCCCCTGGTTTCATGCCTTGCTTTACTCCCTTCTGTTTTGACCCCAAGAAGCCAGCACCCTTTCGTTTCAGGCTGTGCTAAAAAATTGACAAATGTGCAGATCTTTGAGTGGCTTAAAGACCCCTCCCCAGTAAGTAATACTTCTGCCCTGTCTTTCTTTCGGTGCTGACGCCACTCTTGGTATCAGCCCATCTGCTTGCAGATTTGGAATAAAACTTTGCCCCACCCCCACCCCATCCTATCCTGCCTGGTTCCTCTTGGCCTTCAACCTAACATAACTTTCCTCCTTACCCCTCAAATATTGATCCTTCAAAATGCCATTAGAGCTGTCTTTCTTAAACAAGACGCTGGTCAGGTCCAGCTCCAGCCCACAAATCTTAGCTTCTCTCCATTACTTGCAGGATGACTCCCCAAATCTTTAGATGATGTAAGAGACCGTTCAAGAAAAGACAGCACAGGATCTGGCTCAACCCACTTTTCCAGTTCAGCTCCTGCTATATCTTTCCATCTTCCACCGTATTTTACCACTCCCAGCCTCTGGACACAACCTACCCTTCCTCCGTGTGCTGAACTGATGCTGTCCTTCCACTCACAGTGTTCTTTCTTCAAGTCTTCCCATCAAAAGCCTACTCTATCACATCCTGGTGATAGAGGTTTCATCCTCTTCTATGAAACCATCCTTGGCATCCTCTCCTTCCTTGACTTGGTGACAGTCTTTTTCTTGAGTGCCCCTGTTGTCCTTCATCCTTCATTATAACACTTGGCACATGCTGTTGTGTGCTAAAGAGATTCACTCTTTGACACATCTCTCCCTCACGTGTTGAAGCTCAATTAAAGCAAGAATTAGTGATGCATGCCTGTAATCCCAGTATTTGGGAGGCTGAGACAGGAGGATCACAGGTTAGCGGCCAGCCTCAGCTACTTAGCAATGCCCTCTGCAACTTAGCGAGACCCTGTTTCAAGATACAAAAATAAAATATGGCTGGGGGTGTAGCTCAGAGGTAGAATGTCCCTGAGTTCAATCCCTAGTAATACATACACACACACACACACACACACACACACACACACACACACGAACTGAGTTACCCACCTCTGAATCTCAGCACCAGGTAAAGCATTTTCCATCTATCTGGAATCTGAAATTTACCATTTAATTTGGAAATGTCTCTGAATATAACATTTTAGGGATAAACATCCCAGTTTGTCATGAATGGTGTACTTCACGATTTACTGGAGGATGAAATATGAAGTGGGGTGGATTATAAAATGTGGCACTGGCCAAATCTTAACCCAGTAAAATTACGTTGAAAGGAAACTCGGATTTATGTTCTTCATTACTGGGTCAGTAATGCCAGTTCTTTGGAGGAGGAAGGGAATACAATGAAACAGAGAACTTGCCAATTAGGGCAGAATAAATTCCCCATCACTCTCACAGTAAATCAAAGGCTGGCTCATCAGCATCAACATAGCACATCAGAATCTGATTCATTACTTTGAAAAGACTACCTTTAGCTGGGCGCGGTGGTGCACACCTGTAATCCCAGAACATGGGAGATTGAGACAGAAAGATGGCAGATGTAAGGCCAGCCTCAGCAATTTAGCAAGACTATCAGCAACCTAGCGAGACTCTGTTTCAAAAAATATAAAAAGGGCCAGGGATGTAGCTCAGAGGTAAAATGCTCTGAGTTCAATTCCTGTTAACACACACACACACACACACACACACACACACACACACACACACAAACACCATTTTTAAGGATACTATTTCATTTTGACAGTTTGCACCTTTAGGCCTGAAAAAAAAACCCTATTGGTAGCTGGGTGTAGTGGTGCATGCCTGTGATCCCAGTACTTGGAAGGCTGAGACAAGAGGATAGCAGGTTCAAGGTCAGCCTTAGCAATTTAGCAAGATTTTGTTTAAAATAAAAAAAAATATAAAGGATCTGGGTGTGTAGCTTGGAGGTAGAACATCTCCAGGTAAAATCCCCAATACTAAAAAAACAAACAAAAACCCAATGGTGTCAATATAATAAGCTCCCTGAGAAGGGTTCTTCAGCAAGATCTAAACATCTCCTAGTCAAAGAAGACATCAGGAAAATGAAGTCTCTCAACACACAAACTAAAAAGCAGGACTGAGCAATTATCTAGAAAATGGAGGCTCAAATTAAAATTTCCTTCTATTTAGTGGCCTAATCGTTTCAAACAGCTATTCCTTGAAGACAAGACCCTGTCTTACGTCTTTATCTGACACAGGCCACTAAACACTATCCTGAGACCACAGTAAGGTCTCACTTCATTTGCTAAGTGATTAACTTCTACTCCATAATGAGAAAATTGCCGAATTTCTCCACTTCACATTCTAAGCACAGATGCAAGGGGATCTTTTATTTTTTTTTCTTTTAAATCTAAAATGTTGATAAATGGCCCATGTTACAGACTGGATTTTGCCTTCCCACCCCCAAATTCATGTGTCGAAGCCCTCACCTCCCATCCCTCAGAACGTGGTCATATTTGGAGATACCACCTTGGAAGTAGTCAAATTAAAATGGTGTTGTTGGGGTGGGCCTAGCCCATGTGACTAGTGTTGTGTAAGAAGAGATTGGGACACAGACGACTAAGAAAAGACCTTGTGAAGACCTAGAGAGGGCAGCAGCCACCCGCAAGCCAAGGAGAAAGAGAGGCCTCAGAAGAAGCAGCCCTGCCCACACCTTGAGCTCCAACTTTTACCCTTCAGAACTGTGAAAATAAGCATTTCTGTGGTTTGCCCTCCCCATCTATGGTGTTTTGTTACGATGGTCCCAGCAAACTACTACAACCCACAGAGAGGGAACACTAATTTTAAAATTCATTGTTGCCAGCTGTGGTGGCACACGCATGTAATCCTGGTACTTGGTGGGTTGAGAGGGGAGGATCCTAGGTTCCAGGCCAGCCTCAGCAACTTAGCCAGACCCTGTTTCAAAATAAAAAATAGGGGCAGGGTTGTGGCTCAGAGGTAGAATGCCCCTGGGTTCAACCTCCAGTACAAAACAACAACAACAAAGGAATATTAATAAAATAATAAAACTCATTGTTAAGCTTTAACTGTAAACATGGCCCATGTGATCATGTAATTTCTTATCCCCTTTTTGTTATAAGAAAAAGTGAAAGAAAGCTTACTGTTCATCTTTCTTTCTTCCTTCCTTTTTTTGTGCTTGGGATTGAATCCAGGGGCATTCTAGTTCTGAGCTACACCCCCAGCATTTTTTATTTTTGAAACCGGATCTCCCTAAGTTAGGGTGGGCTAGCCTGGAACCTTCCTGTCTCAGCCTCCCAAGTACTGGGATTGCAGGCCTATGCCACTGTGCCCATCTCTCACTGTTCATTTTTAACCTTTACTAAAATTTGCCTGTCACCAAGTACAGGTTTGAAGTTTCTCTCTCTCTCTCTCTCTCTCTCTCTCTCTCTCTCTGTCTCTCCCCCACCACTCTTTCTTTTGTACTAGAACTTGAACCCAGGGACATTCTACCTCCAAACTACACCCCCAGCCCTATTTTTTATTCTTTATTTTGAAACTGGGTCTAAGTTGCTGAGGGCTTCACTAAGTTTCTGAGGCTGGCCTGGAACTTGAAATCCTCCTGTCTCAGCCTTGTAAGTACTGGGATTACAGGTGTACACCACCCCAGGGAGGGAGGGAAGTTTCTAAGAAAAAAAAGATCAAAGAATTTTGAAAGTATGCTGTATGTGCAGTGGGGAATAATACGGTGACCAACTAATCAGATAATGATTGGAAAAATTAACGATCTTGAAATTGGGCAACTCGAAATTGCACCGTAACTACCACAAGAGTGATTAACACCAGCCAGCCATTCCTGGTTCCTTCCGACTCAAGTTGAAGAAGCATCAATTATGCACCGTGGCGCTCATCAATTATGCACCCTGGCGCGCATCTCTCACCTCTTGACCCGCCCCCAGCTCGCCTTCCCCTGGGCACCTCCACCTCACTCAGAAAAACCAAGAGCAAACCCCAAACGCTCCGTTCCTACAGTCCTCTGACGGGAACCCAAATCCAGAACAAATTGAGGCTGCTCGTGAATGTTAAGAGGCGACGGGCTTTCCAGCCTCTGCAGTCTCCCCTCGGTCCGAGCTCACCTGGAGCCAGGCCTGACCCTGCGCCCTGGGCAGCACCGCGCGCTCCCGCCGGATCCGGATTCGGATCTGCTCCTACCTGCACCCGAAGGTCGACTCCGCTCTTCCAACCAAACCGCGGCTCCTCTGTTTCCCTTCTGGCTCTTGTACTTTTGCCTCCATGACAGCAGCCTTCTTTCTCCTCCTAGGGGCTTCGTCCCCATACTTTTGTCCCTAAAAGCCAAAGTGACTCCCCAAATACTTATGGATAGAAAGCCGATTATGCCGAAGGAGTGGAAGGAGACAGGTCGAGGAAGACCAACTGAAAAAGAACTGAGGGGCAACTAGTTATTTTGCTTCCCTTTATTATAATTCTTTTTTCCTTTTGTACTTCCCTGGAAAGGGAGAATTTCCAAAAGAAACTTAAAACTTGCAACTCGCAGGTCTGAGTGGAGATCGACAGCTTATATTTGAAGAGCTGACGGGAAATGTTTTTTTATGACTTATGAAATGAAAAAAAGAGTATCTAGCCGGGCATGGTGGTACACACCTGTAATCTCAGTACTTGGGAGGCTGAGACAGTAGGATTGCAGGTTCGCAGCCAGCCTCAGCAAGTTAGAGAGGTCCTCAGCAACTTAGTGAGACCTTGTTTCAAAATAAAAATCAAATAGGGCTGAGGGTGTAGCTCAGAGGTAGAATGCCCCTGGGTTCAATCCCCAGTAATCACCACCAAAAAAAAAAAAGTAGTTGATATGAGGTAGGATAGAAGAAATAAAAAATAGGTAAAAAGGAGACATAAAGGAGGGACAAGGAAATGTAACTTTAAAATTCTGCATACCTTTCCAGGTCTGTCACTTTCCAACCCAGTCTCTCTCCCAGGACTATCACTCTCAAATTTCTGGGAAACCTGTAAATCTACGTGTGTACTGTTAATTAGCCCACCAATAAATGAGAGATATGACACTTTGAGAATCCTATCTATAATTGAGGGAACTTTCCAGCATTACCTGTTGGTCAGATAATGGAGACCAAGTCAGCCTAAGGACCCTGAGAATGACCAGGTCACCATGAACTTACCAGACTGACATCATCCCTATAGACCTTCCCATACCTGCCTTCACCAAGTTTACAAGAGGAGCCATGAACCCCGCAAATGCGTCTCTCATTCTTGAGATGGCCCACAGTCTCCCCTGACTGTGTATTCCTTGCTTTCCTAAATAAACCTTTGTGCCTCTACAGACACATGCTGAAATCCTTTTCCATCATGTAAGGACCCTGCTAGTTCTGAGTTGAGGTCCCTCTTCTCTCTGGGCACCCCTCTGGACCCTTGTCCAGAGCTAGCTCTTCTCAGGTGACAGATAGTGGTAATTTGCCTAAGATGATTATAACACCTTCAGCTTACACATTTGCACAGAGATGAAATTAGTTTCACAGATAAAGGAAAACTGAGGTCAGAAATGTTAGCCACTCATCTGGCTAAAAATTTCAATAATATATCTCATTTCATCTTCCATTTTCACTATATCTTAATTAGCATCTATGATAAAGGTATTTATCTTTATTTTTAGAAATGATCAGACTCAAACTGAAAGAAATTATGTGATTTGCCCAACATCTTACAGTTAGTATTAATATAACACAATATTTTCTCCTAATAAAAAAATGTATACAATGTGTGTGTGTGGTACTGGGGATTGAACCCAGGAGCACTCTATCTCTGAGCTATACCCCCAGCCCTTTTTATTGTTTATTTTTGAACCAAGGTCTCACTAGGTTGCTGAATCTCCCTATTTTGCTGAGGCTAGCCTTGAACCTGCATCCTCCTGTCCCAGTCTCCCAAGTACTGGGATTACAGTCATGGGCCACCACTCATGGCTACAAAAATAGTTTTTTTTTGGTAATGGGGGTTGAACCCAGGGCATTCTATGTCCGAGCTACATTCTAGCCCTTTTTTATTTCTTATTTTGAAACAGGGCCTCTCTAAATTACTGAGGGTCTCACTAAGTTGCCGAGGCTAGTCTCGAGCCTTTGATCCTCCTGTCTCAACCTCCCAAGTACTGGGATTACAGGTGTGTACTACCTCTCCAGGCTCACAAAGATAATTTAAATGAATATTTTCCTAAGTACTTTAAATTCTCAGTTAAATTCATGTGTGTGTGTGTGTGTGTGTGTGTGTGTGTGTGTGTGTGTGTTACTGGGGATTGAATCCAGGGATGTTCTACCTCTGAGCCATACCCCCAACCCTATTTTTTATTTGTTGTTTTGAAACAGGGTCCTGCTAGGCTTCTGAGAGTCTCGCTACATTGCTAGGCTGTCCTCAGACCTGTGACCCTCCTGTACTGGGATTACAGGCGTGTGCCACTATGCTCCACCTCTCAGTTAAATTCAATAGGTATTGTTGAATGATTTCACGAATCTATTTTAGATAAATACTGGGTAAAGGAGCCTAATGAATGCTTTATTTAGAAAGTGTACAGATTCCTTGAAATATAAACTGTGTTGTCAGAAAGTAAAAATCTGCAAACTTTTTCATACTTTGAGGAACATGGGCCAACTTCAAAGTGAGAGGGCACATGCCTTGAGCCTTTACTTCTGACACCAAGTTCAGGGGGTTCTCAACCCCTAAAGAGGCCCTTAGGGTCCACAATTCACCAGAAAGACTCACAGAACTCACCGAAAGCTATTATACTTGGGATTATAGTTTATGACAGGAGAAGGTTGCAGATTAAAATCAGCCCAGGGAGGAAGCTCTCAGGCAGAGTCCAGGTACAGAAGTACCAAGTACAGGGCTTCATCATCCACTCTGTGGAGTCAGGACGGCTGGCTCGCCAGTACTGATGTATGACAACATCCATGGAGTGCTGCCAACAAGAGTAGGTCGCTTGGACTTCTTTCCAGTTTTAGTGGGCCTGCATGCTTGATTGCCCATATGGTTAATCAATCTCTAGTCTGACCAATACCACATGAGCCAAAGCCCTCACCTTAAGTCATATTGTTGGTCTTTCTGTGGTGGCCAGGCCCCCTACCAAGACTATGCAGGTGTGGCCTGCTCCCCAGCCTAAGTCACTCTGTTAGTCTAGATAGCATGGCTTAAGGTCCCCAGGCAAACAAAGATCCTCCCATCAGGCATAATATTCCTAGAGCCTAGTTTACTTTGCAGGAGCCAGGGCAAAGGCCAGACTTTCTCTCTGGGCAAGAGATTCTCTTCTATAAATTCTCTCTTTTTTGTTTTTGTTTTTGTTTCTTAATAATACTGGGGATTGAAGCCAAGGGTGTTCTACCTCCAAGCTACACCCCCAGCCCTTTTTATTTTTAATTAACAAATTAATTTTTGGTACTGGGGGTTGAACTCTGGAGCATTCTACCTCCAAGCTACATCCCCAGCCTCCCACCCCCTCTTTTTTTGAAACAGGGTCTTGCCAAGTTGCCAAGGCTGACCTTGAACCTGTGATCCTTCCTGTCAGTCTCCCAAATACCGGGATTAGAGATGTGTGCCACCATGCCCAGCTTCTTTTATAAATTATTGACTAAACACCTGTGTCATTTGGTTTAGTGAGTAGCCAGTTTGTATTTAGTCACTGGGCATGGTGGAAGGCTGTGAACCCCACCCCCACCTCTGTCCTCTCTGGAGAAGCAGCTCATTCCCTCTTTCCTCACAGAAACCACGAGGTCTGGAGAAGTGTCAATGTTCTTCAACCTTCCCACTGTCCCTTTCATGCCTTTAATTTTCCCTTTCCTTAGGAAACGCTGCCTCTTATGAGGTTCAAGCCAGTGATCTCCCCACCTACTTACTAATACATTCCCAGGCATTTCCCACTTTTTCACATTTGGGGACTCCTCAGTATTCCTTTTATACAGTTTCAAAAAGACTGAAATGGTCATTTGCCTAAGATTATTATAATGGCTTCAGCTCATAAATTTGCCCAGAAAATATACTGTTCTCTTACTTTTACAGACCCCTCCCACCACTTGGTGGCAGTATACTAAAATTTAGATGGTTAAAAATTTTAAATGCGCTCTTTTCCAGTTGGGGAGGTTAAACTAGTGTTACTATATTGTGGGTTTTTGGAAATTTTCTTTCTTGGGCTGGGAGTGGGGCACCACTAAGTGTTAGAAAGCATGTGTGGTGCTCTAGGTTCAATACCCCTCATTGCCAATAAATAAAGATATATTTATATATATATTATGTAAAATATATTTATAAAATGTATTATATATTTATAGCTTATAAATATATTTATAAAATGTATTAATAAAATATGTTTATCTGTTTGTTTCATATAACTATATTAATATGTATTTTATATATTTATTGGCAATGTGCATATACATACATATGTACATTTTCCTCTAATACAAGTGCTTTGCTTCTACCCCAACTCTGACCCATCTTTATACCAATTATAGAATCATGAAATTACTACTACAGAGTAGCAAAACGATTGGATTACTATTTAAAGCACTTTCTTACTTTGTGTGTTTTTTTATTTCTTGCTGCAGCTGAGGCCTAATACGCATCTTTTGCATTGGCATTCCTTGGAGAAACAACAGGAAGTGCTTTCAGCAAGAGAAGACTTGTTCTCTTAACTCAAATGCTGACAAAAAGAAATGATCATTAGCATCATTCTTCCGTATCACTCCTGTTATGCTCACAGTTCTTCTGAAGCTACTGATAATGATTTATTTTAAGACTATGAACTGAATTAAAAGTTAATATCAAGTATTATTATCTTGGAACTAATGCAAAATTAAATGTTGACAGATTGTTATTAGTTATAAAATAATTAATACTTTTTCAAAATCCCCTTCTACTTCCTTTTGGTTTCCTCCTACTGATCTGGTTGTATGTATATGGGCTCTTCTTTTTCCTCTCACTTTAAAAAAAAATTTATTGGCGCATTGTAATTGTACATAACATTGGGATTCATAGTGATATATTCATATTTGCAAATAACATCATTTGGTCTGTTTACTTCCCTGTATCTCCCTCTCCTCCTCCCTCCCCTGATCCCCTTCCACTACAATACTGGTTTCCTAATTTTTATGAGGTCCCCAGCCCTATTTTAGTTTTATTTTGAAACAGGGTTTAGCTAGGTTGATGAGAGTCTCACTATTTGCTGAAGCTGTCCTCAAACCTGGATCCTCCTATCTTAGTTTCCCAAGTACTGGGATTACAGGTGTGTACCACCACGCCTGGCAACAAGCAACTTTCTTTCTTTCTTTTTTTTTTTTTTTTGGTACTGGAGATTGAACTCAGAGGCATTCTACATTCTATCTTTGAGCTACACCCCCAGCCCTATTTTTTAAATTTTTATTTTGAAACAGTGTCTCACTAGGTTGATGAGGGTTTCACTTCTTGCTGAGGCTTTCCTTGAACCTGCCATCCTCCTGTCTCAGCCTCCCAAATACTGGGATTACAAGTGTGCACCACCACGCCTTGCAACAAGCAACTTTCTTAACATGCACAGTATACAACACACAGGAGAAGCCTCAATGAAAGATAACTCCAAGCAGTGGCGTAGAACTCTGGCTTATATACTATCTTCAGAGAACAATAAATTTTTAAAGAAATGACAAGACAAAGGAAAGCAGTTGTAGGCCTCCATAGGCAGGACACTGTGAGCAGGTAAATTTATGAAGGTAAACTAATGGACTGAGGGCTGTTGGTAGATGCCCTGGTGCGACCTATTAGCTGGGAAGAGTTGTCTCCTGCCCTACCTGGGAGAGACGGGAGGAGGGGACACCTTTACAAATTGATGTTCTGCTTTCAGGAAATTCAAGGGAGGATAGAGAGCTTTTCTGATCAAAAATATCTATGTCAAAGAGTCATATTTTGGGGTGACATGTCCTGGTTTCCTACGGTGCCAACCTTAGAGGCCATGAGTTCCAGAAGGCATAGCCACAACAAGGTGGCAACTGTGCATTGGCAAGAAAAAAGGCTTTGTGTAAAGTCAATAGAGCGCAGGTCTGTGGTAACCACCATGTAGCCTAGCCTAGCCTGATACAAGAGCGATGGCAAAGAATTCCTCCCTCTCCTTCCCTGTCCACATCCAATCAATCACCAATCTTCCCATTCCTCCTTAATTCTTTTCCCCTCTGTCATTTTCATAGTGCCTTAGCCTAAGTCCTTACCATTTTGCTAACTATGACCCCTACCAAAACCTTCTAAATAACTGAACTTAACCTCCATTCTCACCCACCTCCAATCCGTAATCCACAGTGTACCTAGAATGACCCTTCTAAAATAATATTAATATCTTCTTTTTTATATGCTCTTATTGGTGCATTATAGTCTCATATCATAATGTAAATCATGTTGACAGTGACATACATGCACACAGCACTTGGTGGGCCCCCTCCGCCTCCCCATTTCCCCCCTTCCCAATATAGAGTACAGAGATTGACATTGGTATTTCACATATGTACACATAGTCGATGGTAGTAATTCCATTAATGAACCTCACTCTTCCCCCTCCCCTTCCCTTTGACCACCTCCCTGGCTCTACTGAAGTTTCTCCTCCATTATCTGTAGTCCCGCTGGTATCCCAATTACTCCCTAGCTTGTGCATATTAGAGAAAACATATGACCCTTCACTTTCTGTGATTGGTTAATCTCATTTAACATAATGTTCTTCAGGTCCTTCCATTTTCTTGCAAATGTCATAATTTTGTTCTTTATTGCTGAATAGAATTCCATTGTGTGTATTTCCCATAATTTTGTAATCCATTCATCTGTTGATGGACACCTAGGTTGGTTCCATAATTTGGCTATTGTGAGTTGTGCTGCTATGAACATGAGTATGCATATATTACTGCAGTTCTCTGATTTTATCCCATTTGGAAAGATACCCAGGAGTGGTATAGCTGAGTCATATGGTGGATCCATTCCCAGTTTCCTGAGGAATCTCCACACTGATCTCCATAGCAGCTGAACTAATTTGCAATCCCACCTACAGTGTAGAGGAGTTCCTATTTCCCCACATCCTCTCCAACATTTATTGTTTTTTAAATTTTATTAGTGCATTGCAATCATACATCTTGAAGGATTTCAGGGTGGTTGATGTATACATGCACTCATCAGTCAATTAGCCCTCCCCAGTTCCCACCCTCCTGCCTCTCCCCTCCCTCCTTCCTGTTTTCAGCATAGTAGTTGACTTTGGTATCTTTGTGGATGTCCATCCCATGCACCAGTTTGTTTCCCTCTCCTTCCCTCCCGTCTCCCCCAGTTAGTTTACCTTCTTTGCTCATCTGAGGTTTTCTCTCTTTGTCTGTAGTCCCTCCTGTGTGGGGTCGTGGCTCATCCTCCTGTGACCTCAGTACTGGGGTACTCCAGGGAGGGGCTGAGGGCTCACCCACCCTGTGTCCCCAGCGCCCGGGAGGGATGGGCTCTGGGGGTGGGGCCAAGGGCTCACCTGTCCCGCATCCCCAGTGCCAGGGGTCTCCAGGGGCGGGGCTGAGGGTTTGCCCACCCTGTGTTCCCAGTGCAGGGGGGGGTCTCTGGGGGCAGGGCTAGGGGCTGACCCACCCTATTCTCATTGCTGGGCCGCTGGGTGGGGGGCATGTCTCATCTACCTATGTCCTCAGTTCTGGGGTGTTCCAGGACGGTGTTGGGCTGCTCATGGGGGGCTGTGGCTCACTGGCTCGTGTTCTCAGAGTTGGGCTGCTCCTGTGTATGGCCACCTCTTCTTTGTCTCTCCTCATCGCACTCGTTGTGGGAGCAGAGGCTCACGGCCTACCCCTTGAAACCATCATCGCTGTAGTTGCGGTTCTGGATTGACTTGGGCTTCATCACGTTATGGAGTTGATCAGATTCAATGGTGGTCTATAGTCGCTGTTTTCACAAGGATCTGCTCTCTCTTTGCTGTTGGTCTCTGGGAGTCGCGGTGTAGGCTTGGCCCCACATAGATGGCACCTTCGCCTCCGCTCTCCACTCACCAGGTGAAATGCGTAGAGTTCTGTTTAGCCCCCGTTCTGTCCGCTGCCTCACACTCCACTGCTCTTTGGCTCTCTTTGTTTTGTTGAGTTTTGGCTGCTCTACTTTCCTTGTTAAGAACCAGTCTTCCCGCCGGCCAAGGTCCAAGTTTTAGAGTGCCCGTGACACTCTGCCTCCCTTTATCTCACTCACCCGTGTTCTTGTTGTTGGGCTGCTCCGGGGGACCAAGCCATGTCCGTCCATGTCCTCAGTGCTGGGGTGTTCTGCACCGGTGCTAGGCTACTCCAGGGGGGCCGTGTTTTACCCGCTTGTTTTCTTGGTGTTGGGCTGCTCCTGTGCCTGGCCGCCTCACCTATGTCTCTCCGTGTCCCTTTCTTTGCGGGCGCTGAAGCTCGCGTCAGCTTCAGCTGGGGGGATAGCTCAAAGGTCAAATGCCCCTGGGCTCAATCCTCAGTACCATACACAAACACACACAAAAAGAGTTTCAAATGGCTTCCCATTTCCCACCAGATGATGTCCAAACTCTCCAGCATGGGCTGCAAAATCCTCGACAAATTTGATAACACCTACCTCATTGGCTGCTCTCCCCAACCTCCTATTCACCCCACACGGGTCCCTAAATGCACCTTATTATGCCTTCTACTATGCTGCTGCTCCCGAGAATGCCTCTTCTTACCTTATATGCCTGGTGAATATACATATGCATCTCTTAAAACTCAAATTAGTTGTTGCCTTTTAGGAAAAAATCTGCTCTAACTCCCTGTTCTCTTTTCTGGGCTCCCACACGCCCTGCTGTTTACCTATTTTCTAGCCCTGATACCATTGCATCGTAGCTGTGTGCACCCATGTCTGCGTTCATTTCAGTGGCCATGTCATATGCGTCTTCCTATCTTCACTACTATGCACAGTGTCTGGTACACATTAGATTAATATTTGTTGAATGAATCAATGAATCCATAAATAAGTGAATACTTTTAGCTTTAATGTGTTTCCTAGATAGGCTATTGGGAAAACAGAATCATGAATATCATCACAAAATGCATTCTCTGGCCATGGTAGCTACTTTACAAAGATGGCTCCCAATGACCCTGCCGCTCTGTGTTGACAGCCTGTGTGAACTATTCCCACAGGGAATGTGTGGGCTCAGGTCACTACGGAAGCGGTTGTCATGAATGCTGCTGACCTCTTGCACTTTAGTGTCCCACAGAGATCACGGTGAAATAATCTTCATATTTACTCACATTTTTATGGTGACTCAGATGTGACTCCATAGGGGATAGGCCAATAAATAATCTGAGTGATAGACAGAAATAGTGCTATATCCATAATCATCACTCTCCCTTTATCCTAGATCATTGTCCACAAAGCACACTCTGTGCCACGACATTGCCTTCCCTTGGATTGAAGTCTTTGCGAGGAGGCTCCAAGGTCCTTTATGTAAACAGATCCTAGGATCTACACCCCTCCAAACCTTCCAACATGCCCAGAGAAAACTGTAACCAGGATGTTCGACGTGCCAAGACTCAGGTGAATCCCAGAGTAGAGACATCTGCTGTGTCTTTGTCAGCACAGAAGCCCTCCCCTTCCCCATCTTCACCTGCTAACAGATACCCACTCTCCTTGGGGAAGTGGTCCATCCCCCTTCACAGATAGTTGTGATTGGAATGTTGATTATAGCACATCCCCCACCCCAGCCCACAGGAATGAGAACATGACCTTGTTCTGGTCATTCATAGCACCTCATCTCTCTAGAGAAAGGGATTGTTCTAAAGGGTGAAAACAGACCCAAGACGTTCTGAGTCCTTCTCTGAGATGTTTTCAGGAAGGAATTCTTTCTTTCTTGAGGCATAGAATGAGAAGGTCATTTTCCCGGGCTTCCATGGGGAAAACACTTGGAGGAGACAGTTAAGCGCAGAGGTTGAGCAGATGAGACACAGATGGTGGGAAGGAGAGAGTCCTGGTCATGTGAAGACCAAAGTTTCTCTCCCTGAGATACCTAGAATTACTTGCTCCTCACAGAAATTCTGTCAATGCCCTAGCATACCCTATTCTTCTTCTGTTAATTCCCACTTTTTACTTAGCATGTTTGAGTTGGATTTCTGCCAGTTGCAATAAAAAAAATCTGACTATTGCAAATACAAGCACACCAAAATGATGGAAATGTCCTTTTTTCTTATTTTTGCCTGTAAGTCTCTAGTATTCATAATGGGAAGATGAGAAAATATAAAGAGCTGAGGTTTCAGTATATTTAAAGAGTTATCTAATAAGAAATCACAGTGCTAACTTGTGGTTACTGCAACCTAATGAGGTTAAGAAATTCTTCAAGAAAAGAAAATTAGAATTCCCCATTTTTAAATAATGGAACAAATTTATGAAAAATATATGCTTTATTGAGGTAAAGTGACAATTTAAAAAGTCTTTGATTTGCTATTTTCTCTTGCAACTTCAATATGAAATTTGGAACTTAAAAAATGGATATACCTATAGTTTTTCCATTCACAAAAAGAAAAGATACATGATAGAATATGAACTAATAAGACTCTGAGAATTCTTCACTACTCAATAACAATATAATACTCTTGTGCTCTGGATTTAATGATGCTTTCTAGTTTTTTTTTAGAGTGAAGCATAAACAAAGGCTTAACTCTAATATATTTAATCATTCTTTTATTTAACAACTGATTAGTACTAAGAAAAAAACCTCAGTAGCTGGGTGTGGTGGTGCACGCTTGTAATCCCAGTACTTGGGAGGCTGAGACTGGAGGATCCGGGAGGCCAGCCTCAGCTAATTAGTGAGGCCCTCCTCAACTTAGTGAGACCCTGTTTCAAAATAAAGTCTAAAAAATAGGGCTGGAGGTGTAGCCCAGAGGTAGAATGCCCCTGGGTTCAATCCCCGGTACCGCAAAAAAAAAAAAGAAAAAAATTAAAAAAAAAAGAAAAAAATCTCAGCAAAATATAAAAGTTCTTATAAACAAGCCACAGCAAGGACCATGCAGGAAATGTGTAAAATATAAAGATGTCTAATGAAGACAAATTAAATTCATCATCCAAGACTTACTCTGTCAAATGAGAAAGAAGAAATTTGACAACCTCATTTATATTATAAATTGCCTTTGCACATGTTTACAAATATGAATATTTTGGCTCCAATAATGTGAAGAAAGGGAAGCACATGGAAGAAATATTCTGAAGGAGAAAGTCAGTTAGCTACCGATGGTGAAGTTAATACTTCTCCCCAGTTAAAGTAATTGAGTCACATCTGCAAATTATGAATGGTGTGAAATAGGATCAGTTTCTCACTGCTTAAGTAAGTTACTGTACTCCGACAAAATTTAACAGTAATTTACCTGTATACCACTACTGACTGAAACATTAAATGGAAATTCTCAGTGAGAATGCCAGAAGATTCTCCTGAGAGAAATACTTGACAAAACAAACAACTGCTTTCTTTTTAATAGAATTTTGTTCTGGTCCAAGAATAATGTGAAAGACTTCAGTGTTTTGCTTTTTTTTTTTCCCCTACGTAAAATGTTGAACATAATTCATGCAGGGATTTTACCTTATCTCCTTTGTTAACCTCACAACCAAGAGACTAACATGAATGCTTATGTGCCGGACATTGTGATGTACATTTTATAAACATAGTCTCGCTTAACCCATATACCTATATGGTGTATATTGTTATCCATATTTTACACAGAAGAAACTGATGGGGAAAGAGACTGGTGACTTGTCAAAGGTCATTCAACTAGTAAATGGCCAAGCTAGAATTTAAATTCAGGTGTTCCTGCCTCCAGATGCTTCTTCTCCTCAGTGTTGAGAGCCGTTACTAGTGATTCTGTTTCACAGATCAAAAGGTTTAAAAGTTTATAGCATGACCAACTCTTATAGAAGTAGCAATTGGAAAAAGAGGTGTTAACTTGGAGTCCTTAAGGAAACTTTCTTTGAAATCTAAGTGTGTGTGTGTGTGTGTGTGTGTGTGTGTGTGTGTGTGTTACTGGGGATTGAACCTAGAGGCATTCTACCTCTGAGCTACACCCCCAGCCCTATTTTATTTTGAAACAGGGTCTCACTAGGTTGCTGAGGCTGCCCTCAAACCTGTGATCCCCCTGTCTTAGCCACCCAAGTACTGGGATTACAGGCCTGTGCCATCACGCCTGGCTCTGAGAATTTATAGGCAAAATGATAATTTTCACATTAATAATAGCCTTTATTGTTTCTTTGAGATGATATCTGTAAAATTTATAGTAGAGAGCCTGTCTCGTAAGAAATAACTAGTTCTTTCCTAATGACTCTCTAGTGTTTTGGGATTGATAAAATCTACTAACGCCTTCATTTTGCTGTTTTTGTATATGTGTAATAATTCTATAGTGGACACCTATTGTCTTGTTTGCCCAGCATCCCATCTTCTTCCGCTAGTGCTTCTCACAGTCACTCCCTGTGCTATACTAAATAATTAACACCATCCTGCCCCCTCCCCTGCCTCTCGCTCTGACGATAGCTTCACTGCCGGCAGAAAGTGTTTCTCTGTCCCTTGACTTTGTGGCTAGTCATGTGACTTGCTTTGTCCAATGGCTTGTGGGTAGAAGTGAAAGTGTAGGACTTCAGAGACCTTGGCCACTCTCTGCCTAGCTTACTGGCCCCAAGGAGAACTGTGACCAATGTATGGGATGTAGTCACCTTAGTCCCTGCAGCCTGAAACAGAGCTACCCCAGCCAAGTGGCAGACCTGTGAAAACATGATAGTTGTGCTTAACCATTATTCTGGTGTTCTCTGTTATAGCACAGTATAGTGGCAATGGCGAATTGATATGCTCCCCACCCCAGCCCGTCCCACCTCCAAACATAGGGTTCCAAAGGACCTACCAGGTTCTTCTCCCAAGCTCAGATCTCCCCTCTGTCATCAGTTCAGAGGTCATCTGGGCTCCTCTCCATATTTCAAACTTAGAGGGAGAACATCAGGCCCTCTTTGTGGTGGAAGGAAGTCTAAAGTGTAAGACCTGAGACTTGTTATCAGCCATGTTTGGCCACCTGTGGAGAAAGCAGATTTACTGTGAGAAAGAAGACAAGTCGGGAAGCAGAGGACGACACCTCGGGGCTTCCTGGGGTTCCCACTTGCAGTTTTTCTTAGGCACCTGCTGCATCCTTAGCCTTTCTTAGGTTCTGAGAACCAATAAATTCTCCTTTTATTGACTATGCTATTTTGGTTGGGTTGGCTCTGTAAAACTAAATGAGGATTCATGCATTCACGTACTTCTTTTCTTTTCCATTGTGATAAAAAAACATAAAATTTACCATCTTGACTTTTTTGTTGTTGTTTTGGTACTGGGAATTGAACTCAGGGGCATTCTACCTCTGCACTACAACCCAGCCCTGTTTTATTTTGAAACAGGGTCTCACTAAATTACTGAGGGCCTCACTAAATTGCTGAGGCTGTCCTTGAACCTGTGATTCTCCTGTCTCAGCCTCCCAAGTACTCCGATCACAGGCATGCACCACCATGCCTGGTTCTCTTGATCATTTTTATGAGTACAGTACAGTAGTATTAACTTTATGCACATTGTTGTACAACAGATCTCTAGAACTTTTCCATCTTGCAAAACTGAAATACCATGTCCATTGAACAACCCCGTTCCCCTGCCTTCCTACCCTTTGCAGCCACCATTCTACTTTGTGTTTGATTACTTTAGACAGTTCACGGAAGTGGAATCAAGCAGTACTTGTCTTTTGTGATGGGCTTACTTCACTTAGCAATAATGTTCTCAAGGTGTGTCCATGTTGCTGCAGATGACAAGATTTCCTTCTTTTTTGAGCTGCACAATATTCCACTGCATGTGTAATGTACATCTCCTGATGGACATTTAGGTTGCTTCCATCTCTTATTGTGAGTAATGCTGCAATGACCAGGAGTGTGAAAATATTCACATATTTTCTTGATGGTTTCAAAGTAATAATTCTTTTTTTTTTTTGGTACTGGGGATTGAACCTAGAGGCATTCTACCTCCAAGCTACATCCTCAGCCTGATTTTATTTCTTACTTGGAAACAGGGTCTCATTAGGTTGCTGAGAGCCTCACTAAGTTGCCAAGGCTGGCTTTGAACCTGCGATCCTCCTGTCTCAGCCTTGCAAATACCGAGATTACAAGTGTGCACCACCATGCCCGGCTCAAAGTAATAATTCTTAATGAGAACTTTGCTTCTTCAGTTTGGAGTATGAATAACCCAACAGCAAAACATACTCCTGAGCTTTCTCACCAGAGGGTCTTTGCCCATACTGTACTTTCTATCTGTCAAAATTCCACCCTACTGATATTTTAGGGGATATCCTAATGCTATATCTTCCATGGAGCCTTCCTGTATATCCCAATAGACAATCACTTTATCTTTAATCCTTATTGTGTCTCTGCCTCTCTACAGCTCTCACCACATGTTACTTAGTACCTTTTTTTCCAGTGATGATCTTTTTGATGAAAAGGACAGTGTTATAGAAAACAGTATGGGCGTTCCTCAAAAACTAAAAATAGAACTACCATATGCATTAGCTATATCACTCTTGGGTATTTATTCAAAGGATATGAAGTCAGCACACAAAAGAGAAACCTGCATACCCACTTTTATTGTGACACTATTCACAATAGCCAAGATATGAAATCAGTTTCAGTGCTCATCAAACAGATGAATGGATGCAGAAAATATGGTGTTTGCCGAGCGTGGTGGTGCACGCTTGTAATCCCAGTACTTTGGGAGGCAGAGACTGGAGGATCCGGGTTCGCGGCCAGCCTCAACTCTCTCTCTCTCTCTCTCTCTCTCTCTCTCTCTTTCCCTCTCTCCCTGTCTCTCTCTCTCTACTTAGTGAGGCCTCCGCAACTTCATGAGACCCGGTTTCAAAATAAAGTATAAAAAATTGGAGCCGGGCGTGGTGGCGCACGCTTGTAATCCCAGTACTTTGGGAGGCGGAGACCGGAGAATCCGGGTTCACAGCCAGCCTCAGCTCTATCTCTCTCTCTCCCTGTCTCTCTCTCTCTCTACTTAATGAGGCCCTCCGCAACTTCGTGAGACCCGGTTTCAAAATAAAGTATAAAAAATAGGGCCAGGGGTGTAGTTCGGAGGTAGAACGCCTCTGGGTTCAATCCCCGGTACCGCAAAAAGAAAAAAAAAAGAAAATATGGTGTTTATACACAATGGAGTATCATTCAGCCATAAATAAAAATGAAATTATCATTTGCAGGATAATAGATGGAACCAGAGGACATCATGTTAAGCAAAATAAGCTAGACACAGAAAGACAAGTATTGCATGTTTTCTCATATTGGGAAAATAAAAAAAAAGAATGACCTGAAAGTAGTAGAGGATTATAGAGGACAATTAGGGAAAGGAAAGGGGGGAGGACTGAGAGAAAAGAAGGGAGGGGAGAAGGGAGACAGGAGGGTGAGCATGATCAACGCATAATACATGTATGTATGGAAATACTACAGTGAAGCCCATTAATTTGTACAATTAATATGTGTTAATAATTACAACAGGAAAATAAAGAAAAATAGAAAAGACAGTGTCTTACTTATATGTGTGTTTTCTGAAGTACCCTGTCATATGTACACCTCATAGACATTCAGTAAAATCTGTGCAACTGCAGGAGTCCCCCACTCAAGCTCCTGAGTTAGAAGCAGATCCTCCTCTTTGGCCTGAGAAACCCCACATTTAATCTACCTATTTTATGCTGGAGGCTTTTCAATCATTGCCCATCATTTGAAATTAAAATTAGACTGAAATTAAATCCCCAAATTGAAATTATGTTAATGTAAGCTAGTTTTTCAAAGGTCAAACTATTTATTGACAAAAGGTCAAATTTGATCCTTCTTTTGGTTAAGGTCTATATTAGCCTTAAGATTCTATAATTTAGTGAGATATACAGTTTGCTCTTTTTCAATGATAAATAAATGAATTTCCTGGTAACCTTGTTAAAGATAGTTAATAGAAAAATTGCCTTGGTTTATCATTCTTGATATTTTTACATAAGAACTTTGTGTGTTCAGTCATAGTATGTACTTCTGGTGGTAAATGAGTAGTTTATATGGTACACAGATAAACATTTTCATTTAATATCCATGTGCTTATTTTAATGTGTATTAGGAAAAATACAATGAGCATATCCTGCTGTTATTTTCCAGAAGTGAGTTGAGCCGTGGTCATCTGTGGACCATCTATATCATAGACGCAGGACTCAGGCCTATCCATGATCTCATGTAAACCTCCAGGGACTGCATCTCCTCCTGCAACTGTCCATATGCAGGTATCAATTGGATGATGCCATTCACTATGCCATTCACTTCTTAAATTCTGACTTCAAACTCATTCCTGCATTTGGTACTAGGGATTGAACCCAGGGGCATTCTACCACTGAGCTACACCCCCAGACCTTTTTATTTTTTTTCTTTATTGGTGCATTATAATCATACATCTTGTTGAAGTTCAGGGTAGTCGAGGCATACATGCACACAGCACTCATTAAGCCTTCCCCCTGTTCCCACCCTATTCCCCCTCCTTCCTGTGCTCAGCACAGTGATTGGCTTTGATAAGTTTGTGCATGTACATCATGTCCATTGAGGTGCTTCCCTCCTCCCCCCTCCCATCTACCTCAGTTAGGTGGCCTTCTTCCCTCATCTGAGGTTTCAGCTCCTTTGTCTGGAGTCCCTCCTATGTCCCAATTTCTCCCTAGCTTCCACATATTAGGGAGAACATCCAAGTTTTCACTTTTTGTGACTGATTAATCTCACTTAGCATAATGTTCTCCAGTTCCATCCATTTCCCTGAAAATGACATAGTTTTGCTCTTCTTTATGGTTAAGTAAAATTCCATTGTGTACATATCCCAGTTTTGTAATCCATTTATCTCAGCTGGTTCCATAGTTTGGCAATTGTGAATTATGCAGCTACAAACACAGATACGCATGCATTACTCTGGTAGTTTGGTTTCCATTCTTTTGGGTAGATACCTAGGAGTGGTATAGCTGGGTCATATGGTAGATTAATTCCCATTCTTCTGAGGATCCTCCACACTGTTTTCCAAAGTGTTTGCTCTAATTTGTAATCCCACCAACAATGTATTAGAGTTCCTACTTCTCTACATCCTTGTTGTCATTTGTGCTTTTAATGATTGCCATTCTAATTGGGGTTAGGTGAAATCTCAGGATAGTTTTGATTTGCATCTCTCTGACTGCTAATGATGTTGAACATTTTTTCATACATTTATTGACCATTTGTATTTCTTCTTCTGGGAAGTGTCTATTTAGTTCACTTGCCCATTTTTTGAGTGGGGTATTTGTGGTTTTTTTGGTGGTGAGTTTCTTCAGTTCTCTGTATATTCTAGATATTAGTCCTCTATCAGAGGAGTAGCTGGCAAAAATCTTCTCCCATTCTGTCGGCTCTCTCTTGAGGTTCTTGATAGTTTCCTTTGCTGCACAGAAGTTCTTCAGTTTAATGCAATCCCACGTATTAATCCTCATTTTAATTTCTTGTGTCTTTGGGGTCTTGTTGAGGAGGTTTTTACCTGTGCCTATGTGTTGGAGTGTTGGTCCTATGCCCTCTTCAAGTAGCTACAAGGTCTCTGGTCTAATTTCCAGGTCTTTAATCCGTCTTGAATTGACTCTTGTGCAGGGTGAGAAAGTGGGGTTTATTTATATTTTTTTCTGCATATGGATAACCAGTTTTGTCAACACCATTTGTTGAAGAGGCTATCTTTTTTCCAGTGTATGTTTTTGGCCTCTTTGTCAAAAATCAATTGGTTGTAAGTGTGCAGATTTGTTTCTGAATCTTCTATTCTGCTCCATTGGTCTGTGTCGACTTTTGTGCCAATACCATCTGTTTTTATTACTATGGCTCTGTAGTATAGTTTGAAGTCAGATATTGTGATGCCTCCTGCCTGGTTCTTGTTGCTGAGAACTACTTTGGATATGCTGGGTTTTTTGTTGTTCCAAATGAATTATTTTTTATTTTTAAATATGCTTTTATTGGTGCATTATAGTTTCACATCATAATGTAAACCATGTTGACAATGACATACATGCACACAGCACTTGGTGGGCCCCCCCGCCTCCCTATCTCCCCCCTTCCCAATACAGAGTACTGAGATTGACATTGGTATTTTCACATATATACACATAGTCAATGGTAGTGTTTCCATTAATGAACCTCACTCTTCCCCCTACCTTTCCCTTAGATCACCTCCCTGGCTCCACTGAGGTTTCTCCTCCATTATCTGGTATCCCTCTGGTATCCTATTTACTCCCTAGCTTCCACATATTAGAGAAAACATGTGACCCTTCACTTTCTGTGACTGGCTAATCTCACTTAACATAATGTTCTCCAGGCCCTTTCATTTTCTTGCAAATGACATAATTTTGTTCTTCCTGATTGGTCAGTAGAATTCCATTGTATGAATATCCCATAATTTTGTAATCCATTGATCTGTTGATGGACACCTAAGTTGGTTCCATAATTTGGCTATTGTGATTGTGCTGCTATGAACATGCATATAAGACTGTAGTTCTCTGATTTTGGCCCCTTTGGAAAGATACCCAAGAGTGGTATAGCTGGATCATATGGTGGATCCATTCCCAGTTTTCTGAGGAATCTCCACACTGATCTCCATAATGGCTGCACTAATTTGCAATCCCACCAACAGTGTAGAAGAGTTCCAATTTCCCCACATCCTCTCCAACATTTATTGGTTTTTGACTTCTTGATGATTGCCATTCTGATTGGGATTAGATGGAATCTCAGTGTAGTTTTTATTTGCATCCCCCTAATTGCTAATGATATTGAATATTTTTTCATGTATTTATTGCCCATTTGTATCTCTCCTTTTGTGAAGTGTCTACTCAATTCAATTGCCCATTTCTTGATTGGGTTATTTTTTTTTAGTGTAAAGTCCTTTAAGTTCTTTGTATATTCTAGATATTAGTCCTCTATCAGAGGGATAGCTGGCAAAGACCTTCTCCCATTCTGTAGGCTCTCTCTTTAGACTCTTGATGGCTTCCTTTGATGAGCAGAAACTTTTTAGTTTAATGCTATCCTACTTATTAATTCTTGTTTTAATTTCCTGAGCTTTGGGGGGTCTTGTTGAGGAAGTTTCTACCTGTGCCTATATGTTGGAGTATTGGACCTATGCCCTCCTCTGGTAGCTGATCTAACTTCCAGGTCTTTGATCCATCTCAAATTGACTCCTGTGCAGGGTGAGAGGTAAGGATTTAGTTCCATTTTTCTACAAATGGATAACCAGTTTTCCTAACACCATTTGTTGAAAAGGCTGTCTTTCATCCAATGTAAGTGTATGGCACATTTGTTGAAAATCAATTGGCTATAAGTGTGTGAATTTGCTTCTGTATCTTCTATTGTGTTCCATTGGTCTATGTGTCTGTTTTTGTGCCAATACCATGCTGATTTTATTACTATAGCTCTGTAGTATAATTTGAAGTCAGGAATTATGATGCCTCCTGCATGGTTCTTATTGCTGAGAATTGTTTTGGCTATTCTCGGTCTTTTGTTTCTCCATACGAAATTAATGACTGATTTTTCTAGGTCTGTGAAGAATGACAGGTATTTTGATAAGGATTGCATTGACTCTGTAGATCACTTTTGGTAGAATGGCCATTTTGATAATTTTTATTCTTCATATCCAAGGGCAAGGGAGATCTTTCCATCTTATGAGATCTTCTTCAATTTCTTTCTTGAGCATTTTTATAAAGTTTTCATTGTAGAGGTCTTTTACCTCTTTGGTTAGGTTTATTCCTAAGTATTTATTGTTTTGGGGAGTTATCGTGAGTGGAAATGTCTTCTAGATTTCTTTTTCAGTGGATTTATGATTGGCATACAGAAAAGCTTCTGATTTTTAAGATTGATTTTGTATCCAGACATTTTGCTGAATTTGTTGATAAGTTCTAATAGCCTTTTGGTTGAGTTGATTGGGTCTTCTAAGAATAATACCATGTCATCTGCAAATAGAAATAGTTTCATTTCTTCTTTTCCTATTTGTACTCCTTTGATTTCATTCTCTTGCCTTATCTCTGGCTAGAATCTCAAGTACTATATTGAAAAGGAGTGGTGATAGTGTCTTGTTCCTCTTTTTAAGGGAGATGTTCATAGTTTTTCCCCATTCAATATGATGTTGGCTGTAGGCCTCTTGTATATTGCCTTTATGATGTTGAGGTATATTCTTTCTATTCTGATTCTCTGCAGTGTTTTTAGAATGAATGGGTGTTGGATTTTGTTGAATGCTTTTTCAGCATCTATTGAAATGGTCATGTGATTTTTGTCCTTAGCTCTGTTTATGTGGTTAATTACATGGAATGTTTTTCATACGTTGAACCAGCCTTGCACCCCTATGATGAACCCAACTTGGTCGTGGTGTATAATTTTCTTGATGTGGTCTTGAATGCATGTTGCTAGCATTTTGTTTAGAAGTTTTGCATTTAAGTTCATCAACGATATTGGTCTGTAGTTTTCTTTTCTTGAGCTGTCTTTATTTCGTTTGGGTATTAATGTGATGTTGGCTTCATAGAATTTGTTTGGGAGAGTCCCATCTCTTTCTATTTCATGGAATAGATTGAGAAGTATTGGGATTAGATCTTCTGTAAAAGTTTTATAAAATTCAGCTGGGAAACCATCTGGACCTGGGATTTTCTTTGATGGTAGGCTCTTTATTGCTGTTTCAATCTCTTTGATTGCTATTAGTCAGTTTAAATTTTCTATATCTTCTTGATTTAATTTAGGAAGGTTGCATGTGTCTAGAAATTTGTCTATTTCTTCTAGGTTTTCCATTTTGTTGTAGTATAGTTTTTCAAAGGAGTTTCTGATAATCCTCTGGATTTCTGCGCTATCTGTGGTAATATCACCTTTTTCATCTCTTATTTTAGTAATTTGGGCTGATTCTGTCTTTATTTTGGTAAGGTTGGCTAGTGGCTTATCTATCTTGTTTATTTTTTTGAGAAACCAACTTTTGGTTTTGTTGATTTTTTGTATTTTTTTGTTTGTTTTCTACTTCAATGATTACTGCTCTGATTTTAATGATTTCCGGACTTCTACTGGCTTTTGGATTAGACTGTTCCTGGTTTTCAAGGGCTTTGAGGTGTGTCATTGGGTTATTTATTTAGTGGTTTTCTGTTCTTATGTGAGCACTCAGTGCTATGAATTTTCCTCTTAATACTGCCTTCAAAGTGTCCCAGAGATTTTGATATGCTCTATCTCTATTTTCATTTGTTTCTAGGAATTTCTTAATTTTTCCCCTTATTTCTTCCATGACCCATTCCTCATCCAGCAGTGTGGTGCTCAGGTTTCTATGGGTCTTCTTATAGTTGATTTCTAGTATCATTCCATTATGGTCTGAAAAGATGCAGGGGGTTATGTTACATTTTTTGAATTTGCTAGTGCTTGCTTTGTGGCCCAGGATATGGTCTAATTTGGAGAAGGTTCTGTGAGCAGCTGAAAAGAATGTGAATTCAGCTGTAGTTGGATGGAATATTCTGTATGTGTCTAGTAGGTCCATTTGGTTTATGGTGTTCCTTAGGTCTGAGGCATCTTTACTGACTCTTTACCTAGAAGATCAATCTAGTGGTGTGAGAGGAGTGTTGAGGTCTCCTAATATTATTGTATTGGCATCTATGTGAGACTTAATGTCACAAAGAGTTTGTTTTATGAAAGTGGTTGCACCTATGTTTGGGGCATAAATGTTGACTATCATTGTATCCTCTTGTTGGATTGTTTCTCTTACCAGTAAAAAATGACCTGCTTTGTCTCTTCTGATAAGTTTAGGCTTGAAGTCTATTTTGTCTGATATGAGAGTTGCTACCCCTTCTTGTCTTTGAGTTCCATTAACATGGATTACCTTGCTCCAGCCCTTCACCTTTAGTTTGTATATTTACTTGTAAGGTGCGTTTCTTGCAGACAGCATATAGATGGATTATGATTTTTAATCTATTTTGCCACCTTATGTCTTTTGATTGGGAGTTGAGGCCATTTATATTCAGCGTGATTATTGAGAGATGATTTTTAATTCCTAACATTTTGAGTTGTACCTTCTGTTTGAAGTAGTGTTTGTTCTTCTTTGCTTAGTTGTTCATTTGATAGAAATCATTGTTTCTCTGGTTCTGGTTTTTATTTTTTATTTCTTCTTTGTAATTAATCTCTTTGAGTATTTTTTCTAGTACTGGTTTGGAAGACATAAAATCTTTCATCTTCTGTTTGTCATGAAAGATTTTTATTTCCCTGTCATATTTGAAAGATATCTTTGCTGGGTAGAGTAGTCTTGTCTGAAAGTTGTTTTCTTTCAGAGTTTGGAATATGTCACTCCAAGCCATCCTGGCTTTCATGACTTAGTTTGAGAAGTCTGGAGTGATTCTTATTGATTTGCCTCTGAATGTCACTTGGTCTTTTGCTCTTGTTGCACTTAAGATTCTCTCCTTGACCTCTACTTTAGTCAATCTGATTATTATGTGGCATGGTGAACTTTTTCTCTGATCTTGTCTGATGGGGGTTCTATATGTTTCCTGTACCTGTGTGTCAACCTTGTTTTCTATGTTTGGAAATTTTTCTGATATTACTTCTCTGAAAATATTTTTGATTCCTTTGGTTTCAGCTTCTATCTCCTCTTTTACGCGAATTATTCCTAGGTTTGCTCTTTCAAAGTTGGCCCAGATCTCTTCAATGTCCAACTCATGTTGTCGAATTGTTTTTTTTTTTCTAAATTATATACTATGTGTTCATTTTTGGAGTGGTCATCTTCTAAGAGTGAGACTGTTTTCAATGCAGTCTAGTCTACTGTTGATTATTTGTATTGATGTCTTCATTTCATTTATTGCATCTTTCACTTCCTTCAGAGCTTCTTTTTGATTCCTGTTCAGGGTTTCAGATTCTTTTTTAATTTGTTCTTCCATTTCTTTCAGGCTCTCTGAACTCTTTTCAGAAATCCTGTATCATTTCTACTATTAAACTTCTGAATTGTCCTTCTGGCATTCTCTGCATCTCTGTGCTGGAAGGTTCTGTTATTGTGGGATTGTGGGGACTCATGGTTCCTTGCTATTCTTCTTTCTCTTTCACATTTCTTAAGTTTATATCTTTGTCTTTTTTTCTGGCTCTCTCTTGCTCTGTGGGTTTCCTATGTCTAATCTCTCTCCCTTTATAGTATCTTATTCTGGTGGTAGATATTTACTTCAAGGCATGCCTTAAAAGTGAACAGCCTCTACTGTATGGGTATTCTCTGCTTCTATTGAGTATTTATCACCCTTTACTGCAGAATTTGAGGTCTGTGCCCTGTATTACCCCACTGTTATACTGCCTGTAGATGGTCAGTACTGGGTTGGAGTTATTCTAAGTTTCCGTCTGCTCGCTGCTATGGTGATATTGATGGGTTCCAGGTGATAAAATCCAAAGACCTGTTTGTCACCTCACAGGGAGTAGGCTGTGAGGTGTGAGCAGTGCAGTTTGTGCCCTGTGTGTTTTAAACTTCAATGTGTGAGGTGCTGGGCGATTCCGTCTGTCAGCTGTGATTAGTTTGTCCTTAGTGTCTGGAAGTCCCTCCTATTGACTCACCTATCTGGTCCAACCTTAGCAGTAGGGGTTTGGAGGAGTCAGCTGGTATATACAAGAGAAAATTATATTGTATTCAATGGTGAAGGGTGAGTGAGGAGGAAGGAGCTAGAGTAAGGAATGCAAGAATAGGGAAAAGTAAAAAATAAAGTCAAGTAAAATAGGAGATTGAGTGTAGTTAGGTAATATATAGTAAAGATTAGAGATAGTGAAAATAAAGGAAAATTCTAGTAGCCAATATAGAATATTTCGGTATAGTGATAGGAGATGAATTTAATACAAGGCACTGACAGACAGGTTCGATAGGAGTCCAACAGACAATACGGAACACAGACAAGAGGAGAGGAAGAGAAAAAATATAAAAATACATAAATAAATAAAAAAGAACCTTAAGAGTTGCTTAATCTGGAGTGAATAAATTTCTTTGTTGTAAAAGAGTTGCTTTCCCTTGTGGCTTTGGATGTTTCCTTGTCAGGTTTTTGTTGTTGTTTGTTTTTCCTTCTTGATTTGAGGCTTGCTTAGAAGAGATGCAAAAGCTGTTTGAAAGGTCTTGTTCAAGCCTGCTCCCCTGCCTGCTCTGTCTCCTACTTTACTAAGGAGGCAGATTAGGGAGGCCGATTGCAGGTTCAAGGATAGACTCAACAACATAGCAAGACTCTTAGCAACCTAGTAAGACCCTGTTTCCAAACAAAAAAATGAAAAGGGCTTGGGGTGTAGCTGGGAGGTAGATGCCCTTGGGTTCAATCTCTAGTACCACAAAAGAAAGAAAGGGAAAAAGAAAAAGGAAGACTTTATAAGTATTTTCCCCCATGAATTGGTAAGCAGTGAGTGGATCAAGAAAATTTTATTTCTTCTATTATTTTATGTTGTTTATTATGGCAATTGATACACATTTTCCATTGAAGCCAATAATAATAAAGTAAATGATACTGTTTCATTATTATTATTCATTATTATTATTGCATTTCTGGTACCGTTTTCCTTTCTTTGAGTCACTGAAAGCTGAATTTCTATTTTGAAAGGGATAGAAGAAGAGGGAAGGGGAGATTAATGGGATAAAAACATTCCCCTCCACTTAGGATTGATTTTGTTAAGTGAAATGTGTACATCAGTAGCCCTGTCAGGAATTCCTTTCAGCTGTCTCGAAGTTTAGAATTGATGGGAAGGAGCCTCCCCTTAAAGTTTTCCTGTCCTTTAGAATGTAGAGCATTTTAAAGTATTTTAAAATTATCACATATAATATAATCATCCTAAAAATGGGAAGTTATAGAAAAGCAAAAGGAAGAAAACCTCATAATCCCATAATCCATAGAAAATCACTATAAATATTTTGGTATATTTTTTCTACCTATACTCTTTGTTTGGCTTGAATACTTGAGCTGTGATGTGTGGTCTTCCAAATATTTTCCTTGAGTATCCTTAAAATATGCTTTTAAAATTAATTACCCTCTCACATATTTAAATATTAATATCTAAAATATTAAAATAAGTCTAAATACATTTATTTCCTTTTAACTACAATAGAAATTATTGAATATTTTAGGCCGGGCGTGGTGGCGCACGCTTGTAATCCCAGTACTTTGGGAGGCAGAGACCGGAGGATCCGGGTTCGCAGCCAGCCTCAGCTCTCTCTCTCTCTCTCTTTCTCTCTCTCTCTCTCCTTGTCTCTCTCTCTCTCTCTCTCTCTCTACCTAGTGAGGCCCTCTGCAACTTCATGAGACCCGGTTTCAAAATAAAAGTATAAAAAAAAATAGGGCC